>VXAX01003390.1:361549-431977 GCA_013399835.1 Leptocoma aspasia | reverse complement strand
ATCTCTTGGAAGGTAGGAGGGCTCTGCAGGGAGACCTGGAATGGTTGGATGGATGGGCAGAGTCCAATAGGATAAAGTTTAATAAGTCCAAGTGCCGAGTCCTGCATTTTGACCACAGTAACCCCCTGCAGCGTTCTAGGCTGGGGACGGTGTGGCTGGACAGTGCCCAGGCAGAAAGGGACCTGGGGGTGCTGGTCGACAGCCAGCTGAACATGAGCCAGCAGTGTGCCCTGGTGGCCAAGAAGGCCAATGGCATCCTGGCCTGGATCAGGAATAGTGTGGCCAGCAGGAGCAGGGAGGTCATTCTTCCCCTGTACTGGGCACTGGTGAGGGGCACCTTGAGTGCTGTGTCCAGTTCTGGGCCCTCAGTTTGGGAAGGACGTTGAGACGCTTGAGCACATCCAGAGGAGGCAACGAGGCTGGTGAGGGGCTGGGAACACAAACTGTGTGAGGAACGACTGAGGGAGCTGGGGGTGTTTAGCCTGGAGAAAAGGAGACTCAGGGATGACCTTATCACTCTCTACAATGCCCTGAAAGGTGGTTGTAGTCAGGTGGGGGTTGGTCTCTTTCTCCAGGCAGCAGCTGACCGAACGAGAGGACACAGTCTCAAGCTGTGCCAAGGGAAATGTAGGTTGGATATTAGGAAAAAGTTTTTTACAGAAGGAGTGATAAAGTACTGGAATTGTCTGCCTGAGGAGGTGGTGGAGTCACCATCTCTGGATGTGTTTATAAAACTGGATGTGGCACTTGGTGCCATGGTTTAGTTGAGGTGTTAGGGCATGGGTTGAACTCAATGATCTTGAAGGTCTCTTCCAGCCTAGTGATTCTGTGATTCCATCTGAACATTCCATTTGGGAATGCAAGCAAGGAATGATGGTACCAAGAATGGTATAATAGGCATGCTAATGTTTCAAAAAAATATTTTTAATTAGAAAATAACACCTGTCAAACATTTAATAGAAATTTTCTGATTTCAACTCACATTGGTAAGGATTTTACAGATGTATTGCAAAGGAGATGCAGCAGGTAACTCTGTCTAAGTGTACCCATGCTCTTCCACCTCCTTGGCCTCCAATTATACATGTAGATACTGATTTATTTATTCATTCTGTGTATTCTTACGGTTTAGATTTCAGTCCCTAATTTTTTATTAATGTTGTCACTTAAACAGTTTATGGCTCTGAGCTAAAAAAGAGGGCTCCCACACAGCGTAGAGGAGCAAGCAGGATGAAAAAAAAATCCCTGGAGAGTTAGCTTAGGAAAGCATTGAGAGTAAGATGTGTTTCAGTACTTCAGCCTCTCCATTCTTGATTCAGTCAGCAGATGCCAACTACCTTCCTGGAATTGGTACCTACATTTTTTTCTTACAAGGAAGTCTCATTCCATCTTTTCATTCAAAACATGGCCACAGAAGCAGTTTCCCCTGCCTATCACCTTACCCTGTAGATTTTCCAGTTAGCATTCCTCTGTGGGTGTGGAAATAGTAAGTTTATTTTCTTTTTTCAACTTAGAAAAGCCAAGCTTTCACCATATGCTTTAACCACCAGACTAGAGGGGAACAGAAAGATGAGATAAACCATTAGTCTCTCCAGCTTTAAACAGTTGTTCAGCTTCATATATAAGTATAGAGTCACTTAAGAAAGAATGAACGTTTCTAATTTAATGGCCTGAATTGTAATCTAGTAAGGAAAGCAGTCTAGTTCCCTTCCTTGCACCACTTAGTTCCCTTCCTTGCACCACTTATCCCAGGTTGATAGCCTGGGAGGGTAAGTCTGTTGAGCTAATTGACAATAATATTAAAAAGTAATTTGAGTAATCAAAACTTGGTAACATGAGGTGTGTGAAATCTGTTTTTCTTACTACATCATTGCACAAGAGACAACTTTGCTAATCTAGCAAAACTGTAGCAATATCAAATCAATGTATACTCATATTAAATATAAGATAGGTCTCTTTTTTAATTGAACTAATTTTAGACCAGTTTACATTGAGAGGGAGCTGGATTTTTCAGCATTTGAAATGTTTAAGTGATAGGTTGATATTTCTTGAAACACAGGCTGTAATTCACAGTGAATATCAAATCAAGAGGACACTGAAGAGTTTGTGTTTTTTTAATGCAGACCCTTGCACATATTTAATATGTTATTAAAACTGTCAGATTTTGCAATTTTTCTGAGCTATGGCTCATCTACCTGGTATTTATTTAGGAACCTTTGTTCCTATTAGAGAGAACTTTAGTTTCTAAAGGAGTCACACTCAAAGGTTCACAATATTATTCATTTATTTGTGTTGTCAGCACACAGCAGTGTTTCAAACAGTTATTTTGCCTGCACTGTGACAAGTAAAATCATTACCAGGGGTCAGAACTTAATAATCTGTCCTCACACAAGATTTTAATCATCATCTTAATAATTCATCGGGCACAATTTATAAAGAAAGAGGAGGCTGGACACTTCTCATTTAACAATCAGTTCCCATTGAGCAGACTCAAACATAAAGGGAAAGGGTAGTTAGTAAATAAATATTTTTCACGTGTCTACTTTCTCTCTAGCTTAACTGAAAGAGCCCAGCTACTGAAGAATGTTTTTAAGAAGAACCATGTGAACTTGTATCGCTCTGACTCTTTGCAACAAAACTTGCTTCGTAAGTGTTCACTGACAAAAATTAATAGCCATTAATAACATAGCAGTAAAATTCTGCCTTTCACTGCATTTATTTATAGTAAAAGTGCAGTATCCTAAACCCATTAGACCATGTCCTTTGCCTATGGTTAAGTTGCCCTAAGATACTGTGCAGAATTCTTTATGCTGTTTTATAACTGCAAAATTCTGTAAGAAGTGGCACAGGATTTTACCTAATTGCTGAAAAGATGTTTATTTCCCTCTATTTCACCTTTGTTAAGTTGCTTTTATTAAAGCTTTAAAAAAATAAAACTGATCAAAACTTGATTTGTTTCTATTTTGCTTTGTATCTGCAGATGGCTACGCCTTCTCTCAAGATGAAAATGGAATTGTTTCCCAGTCTGAAGTCATAAGAGCTTACGATACCACAAAGCAAAGGCCTGAGGAATGGTGAAGGAGCACAGCTGGACATTCAGGCCTTAGCTGTTACTTTTGTGAGACAGGCTACTAGATCTTTGCTGGGAGCTGCAACCGTGGTCCAGTTATCAGACATTGAAAGATCTGTAGTGGTCTTGTTCCATAAAGTTCGGATTTGTGTATTCAGTAGACATAAGCACTGTGCAACTATACTGTAACACACCATCTCTAAATTTTTAACAAGTATTTGCTTAGCCTTTGTAAACAGATTGGAATTTACCTTGTATCTTGCCAGCTTGCTTATTTTACAATGAAATTGGATCAATACTGGTCATATAGTATATGAAGGGCAGTGGTCAGATTGCTAAACATATTTGCATTGACAGATCAACTAGCATCTGTGAAGGTTTTTAAGTGTTAATATATTTAAATACAGTTGATAACAAGCCTTTGATTTCAACAAGTGCTGAAAAAAACCCAGTATCTTAATGGTGTTAATTCACCTTCTTTAAGAAAAGATTTTGAGTTAAGATGCTCCTAGATGTTTGTGTCAAACTAACCTAAAAACATTTGCCAAAGAAGTTCCATAAATGTTTTCTGTTAGAAACAATTTGAAAGGAAACTATCTCCAGTCCTGATCTCAGAACTGCATGCTTGAGTCTCCACACTTGAGGAGAAAGTACAGTGAGTCTAATTTGAGTGGCCTTTTTGGCATTTGCTTTCAAAACTGCAAGTCTTTGCACCTTTGGCCTTATACAAGCTTTCCCCGTATTTTCAATTAGTATTGCGTATGTTGAGTATGGCTGCCAACTTGTATAATGGAGTACACGTAATACTTTATTCAATTTTTAAGGATTGCTCTGCCTTACTTCCCTTTAGCAAACTTAATTATTTTTGTGATGCTTAGTTGTATCTGCTTATACTGTAGGTTCGAAAGAAAGTTTGTTTAAACTTATTTTTTAAAATTAATCAAATTTTCAACATTTTTATACTAAGATTATTTGAAATGCATACATTGAAATACAGAGCAAAGCATGCCCTTCGCTAGTCTGTGGTTTATTTGCACTAAAGTCACTTCCTATAAAGGTGTGAAATACATTGCAGCAGTCTCTTTACAACTTATTGGTCATGCAGAATACTTATATACTCTCACCTTTAATTAAAATCGAGAGGAAGTGGCTGCAGAAAAAGATACACACCTGGTATGAGGGAAAAAAAAAAAGAGGGTGGTATTAAATGAGAACATTGTGGTACATTCTTTAGGTAGTTATACTTGTTATTTCTCACCTTACCATCCAACAACCATCAGGTTTCAAACTAAGAAAAGCTTCTTGAACTTTAAAATTCAGTTAATTCTTGCAACTCTTTAGTCCATGTTTAATTCTGGGTTTAAAAGCCACCATAATTACATTAAAAATACAATTTTCTATAGTAGCAGTTGGTTTTATTGTTAAGTAAGTTTTTGTGCATTACATAGGAATGATCTCATTTTTCCTTTCAATGGAGATAACCAGATGGAAAAGCAGAACAACAATATCCCCAGTGATCTGTTAAATTAAGTATTTCCTCTTTGCTCTCCAAATCATAACAAGTCATCCAGTCCCATCTTTTCTCTGCTCTCCTTCATTTATCATATACTTACTAAAGGTCACTGTACCTCCTTGCCTTTCGTCTAGCTAAGTGCTTAACTTGTAATTAATCTCACTATCCAAGTTTCTTATTCTCCATTCTGAGAGAAAATTAAAAATACACAGAGAAAGCCCAACAAAAGGCACTGTGTGAAAGTACATGTTTAGGAAGGTGTATGAGTGGGAAGGCAGTCTGCATTTCATATGAGTATTATGCAGTGTCTTCCTCTCACTTGCCCAGAGTGATCTTTAAACAGCAGGCACAAGGACAAAGGGAATGTATCCCACTAGAAACAGTCCTGCCAATCAGTCATGCAGACAACAACTGCCCTCAGAAAAGCCATTGCAGGCATAGATAAATAGATGGATCAATATGGGAGGGCCAAATCACTTGACCTAAGGCAAGAAAAAATTTGGGGGCATGCCCCTTTCCTAAAATGGGATTCCTTATTTTCTGTCATCCAAGGGACAATGACCAACTTCAAAACATTTCTGAAATTAACCATGACACTGTTGCTCCTTTATAATCTTTCTGTGTACTTAATTCGTATAAAATTAATCTATACATACTCTCTTCATGGGCAATTTTTTTCTGTTCTAATTGGTTGAATTGCTAATTATGCAGATAACGGATTAGAATACATTGTGAAATACATACAGTGAGATATTCACACAATCTCTTATTCTTCCTATGAAATAAAATTCTATCTTACCAGTGTAATACAGTTTGAAGAAAACAACACACAGTACATCCCAAATTAACTACCTTAAAAAGGACGAAAATGACTGAAACCGCTCTAAGATCCTAAATTTAGACTCATTTAAAGGTTTGTAAGATAATCTTATCACTGCATTTCATGCTTACATCTTTTCAGAATTTCAAGTAGTATTTTGCAAAGTGCATTATTTTACTACTTTTGATAAATTTTTCTCCTGTCTCTGTACTTTTTCTGATAATTAGTGGTTGAAAGACACCACTTCTTAAAAATAGCAAAAAAGACAAATGTGGCAAAAACAGTGGGTTTTGATTGCTCATACAATTCCATTTTAAAATATAAGATTATCTTGTCTATGTGTGCCCACTTTTAAATCAGGCCAAGTATACAATATGCACTTTATTTTCATGTTAAGTACACAGTAATGTAATCTACTTCCATCCTGTTAGTATGTCATACCTTTGTTAAAATAAGGGGATTCTGCTGATGTTTGTTTAAAGGAAAAAAAAAACAGTTGAAGTGGAAATGCTCATAACAATGCCTCTGTTCTTACTGTTCAAAAATTCAAAAGTGTATTAAATAGAGAGTTCACATGGTCTTTTCCATCTGTTTCATGTGCACTGCAAGTTATTATTAAAAATTTCCATCTAAAAGATGAACCTGTGCCACTAAAAAATCGGGTATCTTATATAAATACTTTTGCTTGATTATTTTTAAATATATACATACATATATATATATAAATTATTCAAAAGAGTAACTGGAAACAAATTTTAACAAACCTGTTGACAATTTGTATCTGGAATTTTTTCTTGCCATTTCCTAATTTTACACATATTTTTGCAAAGCAGTTTCAACAGATTTATACTTAGTCATCATTCTATTTGTATAAAATGATAAATAAAATATTTTGAAACACTAAGAGATAGCTGAAGATTCTTATATGTCCACATGCATCCATAAAATTCACCTTGTTACAAAGATGAGCATTAAGTGTCTTAAGATGTATATCATGACATTTGAACCCATCTTGAATGATGAGGAATTTGGAATATGTGTTAAATTTAAAGAGAAAATTTTTCCCTTTTTTTCTTGTGTATTGTGTAAAGCAGTTGTAGTTCTGATGAATTTATCATTCTGTCTGCATGAAGCACTATTTCTAAGTGTTCTGAGGCGATGCATGGTGGTTGTTGATCCCTGTTTTTTAATGCCTTCGTTAAAAGTCTGCTCATAATATATTGAGAAGCTAGTGCCGTGTAAGCAAATGAGTTTGTCAGTCCAGCTTCCTTGGTACTGGATGTTTTCACTGGTTTCAAAACTCAACAAATGAGTTCCTCCTTCCCCCTCTTCACCCTCGCTCCCCCAGTTTCCTCGCTGTTAACCAACAGATCTTTATTAAATAAAGGAATATTTTAGCATTCCAAACCTGGTTCCTGCTTATGCAAACCACTACTCATATAGGGTTCAACGGGACTGCTTGCGAGTATAATGATTACTCATCTGAGCAATGTGCAAAGTTGAGCACTTTTGAGGGTTAATACTGAAATAGAAGTATTTCCATGTAGAGTGTGACTTGTAATTGCAAAGCTGTGACCAGAACAAGTTGGGGTTTTTTTAAGGTCATATTTTATGGTGTTTCTTTAATGTAGCATAGAAGCCATAAATTCATTAATATTGTTTTTCTACTTCAACATAATTTTTCATTGCAATTTTCAGTGTTTGATATGTATTAACCGCTGCAGAAAGCGGTCAGTCTGAAACAGCAAAATTTGCATTCAAGATGAAGTGAGGTTTTACAGCTCCACTAAGCCATTACTGCTGAAACTGTTGTGGAAATTATGAAGCTGCATGAATGAAGATTTTTTGACTCGGTGTTTATGGTAGTTTCTCAGGTTTAGTTTTAACTGGATGTTAAATGCACTGTGTTTTTTAAATAGTTATTTTAGTAACACATTCAGTTCTATGCAGTGTTAAATGTCATTTGGCATTTGGTGAATGTGCATGTTTGAACTGCAAATTTTAAATGTTTTGTCTTTTAATTGTTAAAAATTAATAAACTTTGGCATTAAATTAAAAAGCTTTGTTGACTTGATTGGTTGGAAATGCTAGGGATTACTTTCAGAGGAAAACATATCTCATCATTCTTGGGTTTGAATTCTTTACAATGAGACATGCCAGAAACAATATTTCATAAGTATTATAGAGTTCTTACATTTTTTAAGGTAAACTGAAAAAGTAGAAGATTGATTTAAGGTTTATTGGTTTTGGTTTTTTTTTTTTTTAGGCACCTATTTTGAGATGTCTTTTTCAGTTCTCATGTGAAGTCTATAAAAGTTTAAAAAAAACACCAAGCAGCACAGGAGTCTGCAATTTAGTGACTTCCAGCCAAGCCCTAACATACTCTGGTGGTGATACCCTATTTTGAAAGAGAAGTATGCAGTTACAAGAATGATAAGAGTAAGAATAAGGAAACGTCACCTCCCTTTTCAGACTGTTTGGCTTTGATAATAGCTGGTATTTCTTTCCTCTAACAGAGCCCACCACTGAAAAAAGTCAATATATCTAAACCTTGACTGAGTTTTGGTAGTAGATGGGTGACTGATTTTTATATATACACTAGAACATTTATTTTTTATTCTGTCCAAGCAGGTTCGATAATACATGCATCTTAGATGGTGCTAGTTTCACAAGATCCAATCTGTAGTAGCAGAGCTGGTTTAAGGATAACATTTTACCACCTCTATTATACTGGCAGTCATGAGGCCATTGAAATTATTCAGTTTGGAATCAAGTTTATAATGATCGAGGCTCCCTCTCAAATCCTTTCCCTTCTTTCTTACAGCAAACATTATTTTTAAGCTAAAATCATTTCACTAACCTGATTTACACCACAGACCCCTGAATTTGTACAAGTCATAGATGGAAAGAATAAAAAGAACAGAAAGGTATTTCCTTGTCTGCCTTTGCTAATGAAAACAGGATAGCATGGAATTACAGCCTCAGTGTAACTGAGTCAAAAACTTCATGTGATATTGTGAGGCAGTGGCTCCCTCAAAAGCAGACTCCTTGTTCAGAGGACTTCAAGTCCAGACAGCACATTGCAATAGGCAGCAAAACAGCACTGAAAACCAACTTCACCTCCTTAATGTTCCTTAGTGTCCTCATGTCAAGCTGTAACAGGGCAGTAATGACAAAATACTTTTGAAATTGTCACCTTTTTTTTTTTATTCCAGTGGGATTAGTATTACAAATAATCCATGAGTTTACATAGCTACGTACTGTACTGCTTACCTAGTTTCAAACAGAATCCTTCAGACATTCTTGCAAGTACTTGTAATGTTTTTCCTAGCACTGGAAAGTCTTAATGCATTTTGGAGATACACACTTCAGAATCCCAAATTGTGGAAACACAAAACAAATGGCATGCCACTATTGCTCATTATCCACAGAAGGCTTGGGTTTCATCTAAATCGTTACCAGTTAATGGCAATCAAAGCATTTATTGCATCGTGTGTGAATGACAGTAATCAATTTAATGGGTGTGAATATTCTTTCATTTTGATTTTAGATTGGTGTAGTGCTAGCAAAAGGAGTATGAACTGAGTTCAGAATTCCAAAAGAAATAGTTAAATCAACTTTGTTAACACGGCAGTAAAGCAAGTACTGCCTGTAAATGTTATTTCTGATAGCAAGCAATTGCTTTCTGTCCAAGCATACATCCAGCCCTTCAAACCATTTCATTAGTCATTAAAGTGCTATCACAATGTCATTTCTGTTCTGTCTGCAAGTTTTAGGAAAATTTCCTGTTCCTATAAATCATAGGAGTATCTAGTGCCAAAAGGCTCTTTCCATTAGGAAGGCAATTCAGCATTCTCGCTTGCACACCAAATCCATCTGGGTCGGAAACTACTGGCACAGGCAAAAGCATTTCTATCCATGGGTTGTATTCTGGCCACCTCCTTTCCTCTTCCTTCAGCTATATGGGTCACTGCTACTGCAACTACCTGAAAAATAATAGATTTTTTTTTTAATTTATAGTTTCCTCTTTGTCTATTTGCAGATGGTGCATAATCCCCACCTCAACTGTTTTACAGGTAGCCTAGTACAGCTATTTTAACTACACCTGATCTTTCCCACCCTAAGAATCACATCTGCAGGATTTGTTGCAGTTTGGCTACTGATCTGTGAAGTATTTAGCACCCTATAAACTTATAGACTTATCTAAGTCTGATTCAATTAAGTTATTCCTGTGTGTTAAGTTCTCCAACTATTCTATGGGGACAAACCCATTATGCAGCATCAGGGGAAGAGAGGAAGTGGCTCCGAGGGGTCTTCCCTGCTAGGCTGAGTTCCTTGCTACATGGCAAACTTCACAGCTTTCCTTGGGCTGAATAAATCACCATTAAAATCTAAGGCTGTATGCAAGTGTAGCAAAAATGTGTCCCTATGTTAAAACATTAATAAGTGACTGCAGAGCCCTCAGAGTGAAGCAGCCTGGCCTGTACAGCACCAAATGCTAACAGGCAGAGACTGAGCCAAACTCACAACTTTGCTGTGTACAGTCTTTCTTTGAGGAAAACACTCAGTTTCAGCCACTCACCACCTGTGTCAGTGGCTCTGATGACTAATCACGCTTTAAAGATACATAAATCGCCCCTTCTTAGTTAAAAGTGATCAAGTTTCTGCTTCCAGAAGGAGTCTGTGTGGCCTTGGTTTAGTAGATAAAGATTTCTTCCAATTGGAGACTTACTATAGTTTGTAAAAAAATACAGTTGAATTGGTTTGCTGTTTTTGCTGTATACAGGAGTGATCAGCACATCTCAGTATGTTTCTGAACAAGACAGCTGATACATCTTGAAATATGGAATGATTTTTCAAAAAAGTTACTTGACGAACAGTCCCATTCATAGCCATTCAAAAATGCAGTGAAGAGTCCTATGGAACCTCATCAAAGGCAAGCAAAAATTTTCTTCCTTGAAGATTGTTTCTACAATAAAATTACAGGCCAGAACACTTAACTTTCAAATCATTTCCTGAATACTCAAAATCTAATTTTTAGTATCTTGCAAAACATACACAGCTGTGTATCGTGATTTGGGTTGATTAACGATTACAGCATTCAAGCTAGTGCCTATTACTTAAAACATCATTGTATAGAACTTGTCTTTCTGGATTTCTAGCAGTAATGTTGGCTGGATTATAATGTTAATTGTGCAGTAAAAAATATATTTAAAGGGTTATTTTGAAATATTTTTGTCATACTGATTGCCTAAATACTGATTGTTAGATATTTGCTATGAAAAAATTATTCAATTCTTGAGAAAGAACCAATGAAGCTTTTCTAAACTACTTGTTAAATAGGTCAGCTGTAATGTACTTCCACAGTACATTACACACCAGGAGTTCGAGGCTGATAAAATAGGAAAGCTCAGCCTCTGACACTGTAGATTCTGACCCACAGTTGTTTTGTGAAAAACAACTTCGGTTTTTCACAAAAATAAGTATACAGAGAAGCCCTTTAATGACTGCATTTTTTACTTGTGTGTTTTCCATTTGCTTACTGCATGTATTTGGTTTAGATGCTTTTTTTTCTTCTTCCATTCGGTTTGTTGGTTTACTTAGGTGAAGGAATGTGGAAGGGCAAACAGAATTTATTCCTAGCGCAGGATGTTTAATCTAAAATACCCAACTAATCAGTGTAGTTTTCACCACTTTTTCACCACAGCTGCATGTAAAAGACATAAAAGAATCTATTAGTTTGCTATATAATCAGAATTTTGTATTATATTAAATCAGCACAACAGGTGCACTTAAAGTTGTAAATCATTTTAAAAAGCAGAATAAACTATTTTAACAGGAAAAAAATACAAAAGAGTTACATCAACCAAATTCAACAAACACTACCTGTACAGTCATACTGATGACACAACATTTTAACCACAAGGTTTATTGGTAATTTTTTTTGCATGTTACTACTAAATAATTAGTGATGTCAATGGTGTAAATGCATTTTAAATTACAAACTTGTCTTTACATTTTATACATGGCTAATTTTACAAACAGAACTTGATGATCAGTTTGTCCAATTTACACTTGCTGAGCAAAAAGTTGACAATAAATACTTCCTTCTGAAGAATGCTTTAGTAGAATGCTATTTTTAGAATTTTATGTGGAGAAATTATTGGTGATATTGCTGAATACATTCTGCTTTCCTCATAGATAATTTGGCTATGTGAGACTGATCTTCAGGTAGCCTAATTACTACTAGTTTTATCTACCAGCATTAAAGTTTGCTAATACAAATATGCAGTTTAAGTTCAGGTAGATTATTTTTATTTATTATATATTTATCAGGTAGAGTATTTTTAAAAAACCTCTGCATTTTGATATCTAATAGAATTCTTCCTCTTGCTTTCATTGCTCATGGAAGTGGTAAGTAGTCAGATGTTTTCAAGGATCCTCTTTAGTATTACTCCTCTCTTACTTCTCAGGGTTATTGCTGCTTTATAGAACTAGTCTGATTATTATCAGTGGCATCCACCCACTGTTTGTTAACTAAGTTAACTGCGTTAGGGTAAAATGTCATTTATAGCACTGAGTACCTTCATCCCAACATGGTTCTTTTACTTGTCCGATTTTAGAGCAACCCTTTGGAATGTTTTACAATTCCTTTACAAGTGTGATCCAAGTTTGGGAAATGCAATCTCAAGTGAGACCCCTCACTTTTCAAGGGCAACTCACCCACAGGAACAGTTCTGAATTCTGCAGCCACAGAGCGCATCAGTGTGACACCCAACAGCAGCAGTCCCTGGGGTTGCAAAGGCTGCATTACTTCTTCATGACTTCTTTCAGCTCTGAGCAAAATCAGAGCAGCTCTTCCCAGCCAGGGCAGGCTCTGGCTGGAGAGGATACCCAAAGTATGGTGGAGACACCAGAAATCCTGATGGCTGGGTCAGGTGGACTGTATGGGCTGTCTGGAAGCAGCCAGATGTGTACGGCGGAGGTGAGGATGGCACAAGGCACCCTGGCTCTGCCCGGGGGAAGGAGAACCTGCGAACCGAGCTGCTCGTAGAACTGGAACTTGTGGCGGTACTGGACTGCCTGGACGGCGTCCTGAAGCTTGTGGAGGCCAAGATCATGGGAAGAGTCTCGGTCTGATAGCTCCGCAGAGAAAATCGTATTGGCTGTGATGGTTGTTTAGGTCTTAAACATGTGCAACAATAAACTGCTACCAGTGAGCCCACGATAATGAAGGCAATAAATATTGATCCAACAATGAGGAACGGAACGTAGATTGGTTCTGGGAGAAGAAAGAAGAAGAAAAGCCATGCAAATTAGCCCACTTAAGTAACAGGTCTTCTGTGTAGAAATAAACTCCACAGTGTTTATGAAGCCCCACATCATTTCAGTCCCAATAACATACCAATCCGCTCAGAAGACAGAGCACCATTATCATTGAAACAAAATCAGAGTTTAAACCCTGTGGGTTCCAGTAAAAATTTCTTTCTGTTGACGGTTTTAATAGTTACCAAAGGTAAAAGCTATCTACATTCGCTGTCCCGTTCGCTGGCTCTTGTTAAGTCTAGCTAAAGAATCCCACTCCTCTCCCCCTCCCTCATCCCCAAATCGCCGGGACTGTCCACTGTAACAGCTTGAATCTGCAGGTGAAGATCCAATGCTGCAGATGATGTTAAATCGCTTCCTTTCCTAAGGTGGAAGATAAGCGCAGAGCGTGTGACTTCGGAAACCAGTCTCCGTATGCGCCGCCGGATTTCTTTTGTTTGGGAAACTGACGGCCACTCGCACGGTGTGAGCACCGGGGCCCACTCACACCTCCGGGAGCAGTAAAGTTAGACAGACACAGCAGAATTTCCCGATGCGAACTTAAAATACAAGTGCGCTTTCCAGTCAGGAGGAGCCCTGCTGCCGGTGCCCTCGGGAGCGCGGAGCTGCGGCCCCCGCGCACCCCGGGCTCCCGGTCTGTCCCGGCGCGGGGCCGCTCCGCAGCCGCATCCCCGGCGCCACCCCCTGAGCGCACCTGGAGCCGCGCCCGCCTGCAGCCCACCCGCCGGGACGGGACAGGGACCCGCAGCCGCCGCGGGGGATGCTCCGCGGGGACCGTCTCCCGCCCGCCTGGGGACCCGCGGCCGGGCACTCACGGGCGGTGACTCCCGGCTCCGAGGGTTCCCGGTCGTTGGTGCAGCCGCCCTGCTCCAGGCGAGCCTCGGCGGCGGCGCAGCAGTAGCGCAGAGCGCAGGAGCCGCAGCAGATGGTGGCNCTCCCATACCCTCACACACACACACCCGCACTCACACCCCCTCCCATACCCTCACACACACACACCCGCACTCACACCCCCTCCCATACCCTCACACACACACACCCGCACTCACACCCCCTCCCATACCCTCACACACACACACCCGCACTCACACCCCCTCCCATACCCTCACACACACACACCCGCACTCACACCCCCTCCCATACCCTCACACACACACACCCGCACTCACACCCCCTCCCATACCCTCACACACACACACCCGCACTCACACCCCCTCCCATACCCTCACACACACACACCCGCACTCACACCCCCTCCCATACCCTCACACACACACACCCGCACTCACACCCCCTCCCATACCCTCACACACACACACCCGCACTCACACCCCCTCCCATACCCTCACACACACACACCCGCACTCACACCCCCTCCCATACCCTCACACACACACACCCGCACTCACACCCCCTCCCATACCCTCACACACACACACCCGCACTCACACCCCCTCCCATACCCTCACACACACACACCCGCACTCACACCCCCTCCCATACCCTCACACACACACACCCGCACTCACACCCCCTCCCATACCCTCACACACACACACCCGCACTCACACGGCCGCCCCCGCCCCTCACCTGCCGCCCCCGGCGCCGCCGCCTCCTGCGCCCCCGCAGCACCGCCCGCAGCTCGCTGGCCCCGGCCCCTGCGGCTCGGCCGGTCCCGCTCTGTACCTGTCGGTCGGACGAGGCCGGACGCGGAGGGAGTGCGCTGCGGCCGGATCAGCGTTTGCTTTTCGAGGGCCTTTTCCTCTCGGCAGGCTGTGCCCGGCCTCTGCGAGAAAAGGGCTGAGCGGAGCGCGGGCATCTCCCGTCCCACGCACCCGATCTGCCCCTGACTCCCGGCCGCCGCAAAGCAGAAGGGTCTCTGCCCTGGCAATTTATTAAAGCAGCCCTGCGCTTCTAAGGGTTAAAAAACCAAGTACAGCATATGATTTATTACGAAGACTTTTTGCTTTTTAACCTATTTCCCTTCCTCAATACTTTTTATGTGCAAAGATATAACAGCATATCCCCAGAAGATTTATAGCCTCTTTTAGTCAAACACCAGGCCCGTCACCTCTATTTTCCAAAGGGAGAGAATGAGTGTGGGGTTAGGGAGGAGGAACACATCTGTTCATATAAGAATCCAATCCTTTTTCTGCTGGAAGAATAATAGCAAGTCACCAAGCAAAAACCACAAAAGGAACTGCTTATTCATTTATTCTAGAGGAAAAAAACATTTTAAATTAACTGAGCAGATTTGGACTTCTGGTTCAAGCAAAGAAACATTTCTTTAAATGATGTCTCCCCTGTGTGCTATCTAAGAGGCACTCTTGCTCGAACAGTGAAAGTACTTATGAAACTTATATTAAAGCTGTGCTGAACGAAAGAATGCATTTTTCCTGCATCTGAAACTTCCTGACATCATTTACCGCTGGGGTATGAATATGTATATCAGAGTCTGACCACTTGTCCAACATTTTGAATGCCCATGTCACTAATTTCCAAAGTTGGCAAGTTTAGTCAAACAAAAGGAACAAAGTGTGCTGTGTACCAGCAATAAAACTGTGCACTCAGAACCATCTATCAAGACATTAGACTTCTAGCCAACTCCTAAATACAGTCCACAAGCACTATATTTGTGGGTTTTTTTTATTTTAACTAGTCTATTCTATTTTTTTTCCCCTCTGACCCTTTTTTCCTGTTTTGATTTCTGTGTGTATAACACACCAAATCAGAAAAGCAAATAAAAAATTACATAAATGAAAAGTATTTTTCATGACTATTTAACAGATAAGGTTATAGAAATCACAAAACTGTATATAAACGAGAAACAAATAGATTCTGAAAATGAAAATGTGATATTCTGTCCTCCTCTGCATTTTCGTTTTGAAACGATGATGTGAAATTAAACTTTTACCAGCTGTCCTGACTACAAGTTCCTAGTTTTTATAAGCCAATGTTAAATATTAATACAGTTTTGCATTTACTTCACTGTGGTTTTAAAGCAAACATAACCTTCATGGAATGTTTTAAAATGTATGACTTTTAAAGGCCTAATCCAACTTCCAGGAAGGTCAAAAGGAATCTCTGTGTTGACTAGGATGAGGCTTGGAGCAGCAACTCAGTAAGGTCTTCATGGTGCATTTAGCTGTCTCAGGTGCAGAGGAAAGAGAGACAACAGAGCCGTCCTCTCAAGTTTTCAGGAAAGCCTCATTTGGTAGGAGTCAATGAGTAAATATCTCACAGCTCGTACATTGATTTTGTTAATTAATTCATCAGCTTCCAAAAAAAAAAAAAAGTTGTCTGAAAACAGCCTTCTGAGATACAGAGATATTTCAGATCCTAAGCTGAGCTGCAGCTGCAGTGCCCCCACCCAGAACTCCATCACTGCATAGGAACTGCAGTGATAGAGTTCTGGGTGGGGGCACTGAGGGGGCTCCCAGCTCACACATTAGGAAGGCTTTGACCTGGGTTTATTTCTCCTTCTTTGTGCCATCTCTAGTGCTTGGATTGTTAATAAAAATGTTCATCTCTGTGTTCCTTTAGGCAGAGGCTGTTCTCTGCCCGTCTCTGGTGATGGCATCTGTACAGGGTCTCCTCCTAATGGGCACAATTAACCTTCTCTTTATTTGAATCCCAAATTTCTCCATCCTGCCAGAAAATTCTTTTAAGAGTTTCTTAAGTATGGGTTTGCAAGTGTGTGTGATTGGTTTACTTTTGTATGGCTAAATGACATTTCAATCACACAAGTGGATTTATTTCTCTTTTGCCAAATAAGTCAGCGGCAGATTTCAGGACTGATCCTGCAAACATTGCCAACCTGGAAAGCTTTGAAGATATAGGAGTTTTCCTATAAACTGCTGAGGTCTTAAATGACTTCTTTGGTCTTTTTCCTTTCTCTGAAATATTGACACAGCTTGAAGAATGTGATGTGACTGTAGTGGAGATGAACTGGATTGTTCTGACCTAGACAGAAAAAGCTTTTGTTCTGCTCCCTTTTCTGTAAAGGTACATTTTGACATGCTAGAAGATTAATTTGCATTGATTTTTGCCATATGCTTTAAACTAAATCCACAAATAATTAAGAATACAGGAAAAAACTATAATATAGGCTGTTGCTGAGCATCCTACATCTGCAGTTTGAGGACATTGGATGGTTCCAAGTAGCTCACTTTTAGGCTGGATTTTGTTGGGTGATGTTCCTGCAAAGTAGCAGTGCTGACTTTGCCTATTATTTATTCCCAGACAAAACCTTACAGCTTCCAGGTGATGTGTCATCACTTAATTACATCACATTAATTTTGAATGAGAAACATTGTTTTTTAAAGCTTGTATAGTCCTGATTGTTGTTGTTTATAAAGCTCAGTATTAAAATTAATGAAGGTGAGATCAGTCATATAGTAGAGAGAGAAGATACTTAATTGTATTTTAAGGTGTTATTATTTACCAGGCTTTTTTTACTGTCTCCACAGCAAACCTACGGGGAGAACACATTATAGTACTCCTCATCAACTTCTGTGCAAGATCAATTTTTTCTTAAATGACTCCTGGAATCATTGGCTCCCTGCACACAGTAATTACCTCACTATTGCCAAATAGATCAGTTGTAAAAACAGATATTAAAATCCTCTTAAACATATTTATATATCCTAAAAATTATTTTGCTACATTCCATTTTCTGGATTTGGGCTTTTTTCCTTGTTTTGGTTTATTTTTTTCCCCCTGATTTCAGTATCATAGTTTCGGCATTCTTTCAGACTATAAAGCAAGCCAGTGACCCATGAAGTTCTAGCATGAGAGTAAATCCTAATATCACTTCAGGCAGGTACTACCAATATAAGGTAAAGTCCCAGAACTTTGGCTTGGCTACTAGAGTCCAGGCAGAGACACAGTCTCCCAAACATTCCTAAATAATGTCAGAGTCCTCTCTTGACTAGGGCAATGACAGATAGGCTCAGCTCGTATCTTTCTTGATAGCCATATCTTGCAGGATCAGTCATTTCACCCTAGCTCTTCATTAAGTTTTGTCTTGGATTTCAAAGAGTAAAAAAGGCCAAATTGAGGTACCAGCTTCTAAAAACAGCCTGTTGCAAGTAGATTTCCCTTTAAAAATAAAACCAAAATATTTTGCCACCTGAACTGCAAGCCCTTGAGCTACTTGATTTGCTTCATTATGCATATAAAGACTGTGTTGAATAAAATCCTGAATGCTGCTCTCAAAAATTATATCCTTAGTCCTGGCTAGTTGTGAGAATGCCCTTCCTGCAGCTGTCTTGCTGGGAGAGCCACCTGCCAGGCCACAAGCATCCCTGTCACCTGCCAGGCCACACACATGTCCCAGGATGGAAGGGCTGGCAGGAGTGCTGCGAGATGCCCCAGAATCAGCCCCACATCCCAAGGAGGCTCTGGCTGCATCTCCACTCCTCCTCTGGCTGCAGAGCCTCATCCTATTGCCTACATCAGCAAATTAAAACAGGCCCATTTAGCCCCTAAACTGCATTTTGGTTGACTGAATCAAGGAGAAATGTGGTGCTTTTCTTCTTTCTTTTTCCTTGCTTATTTTTCAGTATTCTTATGTACTTTTCTGGTTTGGGTTGGAGGCTGCAGCTCTGACAGTCAACCTTTTATGATTTATTTCTGGGATTTGACCAGCACTGCATGGTTTTCCACCCCAGTCAGGAATATCACCACGTTTTCTGAAGTCTCTCAGGAATGTTTGAGGGGTAAGGCTACATAAGCCAGCTGCTAAAGGCAGCACCACTTATTCTTGCCTACAGGTAACCACTGAGAAAGCTGGTTACAGTTTGTGGAGAAAAATGTAGAAGTCAGGTTATCTTAGCCCCATGACTGTCAAAGTAAGTGAGATTAATCATAAGTGCCTTAGGGCTCACTCAAGAAGCAGAACATTTGATTACTGGTATCTTGATCCATGTGTACACATGTCACCATAATGGTTCCTTATCTGAAACCTGTAGCACTGCTAGGTAGAGGAGTTAGGATCAGACCTTGGGAGTCACCATTCTCCTCCTAAGACAGCAAGAGTAGAAGATATTTTTAAGCCAGCAATGCAGCCGTCCCTATTTCAGGAACGTGTTGTCCCAGCCATCCCCATCTACCCATTAGAAGATCACTCTTGCCTTACTTCTGGGCTCTACAGAGACCACGTCCTGAAAGATGATTTGGTTTTGGTTATATTCAGTAACTCATGTGTGCTGGATGTATCTCCTCTGAACAACCACAGTCCTGCTCTCTATCTCCTCATCCAGGGGGGCACAGAACTGGTAGAAGAAGAAAAGCAGGGACACATGTCTAGAATAGACAGGAATTTCTCATCTTATGTGATGTGCAATTACCCTTTCTTCACTCCAGCTGTGGCTAAAAATAGCCTGTCTTATGGCTACCAAGCGAGGTTTTCTGAAGAAGCGCTTAATTTTACTTTTAAACCAGAAGTTCCTGTGCTTTGGAATTCAGAAACAAATTCTCCAAGCAACGATTCTTGATTCTAAAAAAAAGCTCAATATGTGGTTACACCAACCATTAGTAAAGCAAGAGGTAATAAAGCCCAAAATAAAAAGTAAAACTTAAAGTATAAAAATGTATTTTTTTGTATTTCTAACAGCTATTTTCAAAGCACTGAACATGGGGAAATGTTTTGACAGCCAAAAAAAGATTGAAAAATGGCCACATTTTGACCACTGTTTCACCTGAAAACTGTTATCAATTGTGATTTGGCACAGAGCTCCTTATCTGTAACTTGCTGAGAAAAAATGAGTTATTGTAAGTAAATAACCATACTTCCTAATAATCTTAACTGCTGCAGTCATTTTTAAACAGTACCAAGCTTACCAGCTAGAGGTGGAAAGCTCGGTATACTATTGCCAGGCAATCCCCTAATCCCCCAAACAGTCATGTTAATGAATATTGCAACAGAAAGGTCAGAGGAGAAAGATAGCATCAGACCTGCTTTGCTCTGTAGCAGTGTGCATTTCTTTTTCCTTGAAACAGAATTAAGGACCAAAAAAAAGTGAAAGGATGTGAGAGAACATGACATTTGAGTGTAGAAAAGTGTAGAAAGAAAAGGTGTTTACCAGGGAATGAAGACAACTGGGTTTGGTTTTTTTTATTTTCACTCACACCAGGAAAAAAAAAGATAGAAACATTCAAAAAGAAAAAATGAATATATGCCAATGCTTTTTTCTTTTTCTCCAAAATAAACAGTGCTACTTATGAACTTATGAGGGCACTGTTTCAATCCATAACTGGGTGCCTAATAAACATATTATTAAGTTTTAAAATATGCATTTTCCTTTTTTTTTGTTATTATGAAATTAAAGCATGAGAATAACTGATAAATAAATGCACAAAGAATCTCCAAATGGACACATTGTGGAATACCTTTAGCCTTAAGTAGAATACATTCTTTAAAGAACTAAGGGAGAGCTTGTTTTGTAAGATATATTAATATCTAGCGCTAGTAATTTGCTTCTTACACATGAAAGTTGTACACAAATAACTCATAGGCAATGGAGCCTCTGGATTTAAAAGAGTAACTCCTTTGCAGCACTAAACCTGGTAAACTAAACTGGCCCCTTAAACTTGAATCAGCAACTAAGGAGATAATTTTATTAAATATTTTAATAGAGCAAACAGGAATTTTTAAAAATGCTTATATTACTGCTGCTGCAAATTTATTGTAGGCATTAAATATCAGCTCTCCAATGCTGAAAACAGAGCCAAATTCTGCATCTTTGAACATGAGAGCATATCCCTCAGTTCCTCTGTCTCAGATCCTCAACACCAAGGCTACACCTTGTCTTCCTCAGGCTACATTTCACCCAGCTGAGGACCACCCATCCAGGTTGTGTTGATATCATTGCATGTTTATAACAGATACTTGTGGGGTTTTCCATCCATTGAATTTATCCTGTCTGCAGAATGGCTTCTTAACACTTCCTACAAACTGCAGATTTCCCAAAGAACTTAAGGTGTTTCAGGTCTGAAGAAATTAGCATTTGCTGACATAAATTAGTTCTATATTTATGATAACCTAATCAGTGAATGACAGGTGAGCTTAAAGACTGAGACCCATATTCTGTATTCTGAGTGCAGGTGGGTAGGGTTTAGGCAAGAGCTCTGCCTCATCTCCCACAGCCTAGGGCAAGTCAGGGACTGGGTCACCTTGGCACCGCTTTGAGTAGCCGCAGAGCTGCTGTGCTCAAGTGCCTGTTGCTCCTGATATGCTGCATTTCCAGATCCTGAGCAAAATGGGTCCTGCCACTGACCTAATCCAGTCTCATCTCTGTGGCCACCCAGAGCTGCTTCAGGGGATGTAAGAAGCCCTGCAGCAGTGCCACCTCCACCTCCCCATGCAGTGAGCAGGCTGTTAGGCACAGACTGGCTGGGCAGGATGGGCACAGAGGACATATTTGGGGATCCTGTGCTGAAGTGCGCTGTCCTAAATTTTATCCAAACAAGATATGTGTGCCAGAAAGAGGTCTTATCTAGTGAGACCAATATATAGTCATTTTAAACTTTGGATCAGTGATAAGTGGGGACTGGCTTTAACTCAAAGCCTAGAGCAGACACACTAATACTCTTTTAAGAATATTTGCTGGTAATTTTTTGATGGCAGCTGAACATTGAGCAGATGTCTTCATTGGGCTATCTTTTCTCTGGAATAGTATTGTGGATTGAAAGTCCTGCTAAGTATCTAACTAGACATCTGAATGTGCCTCTCTAAATTATATTACCTTGCATTTGCAGGCACAGCACTTAATTTGCCTTTGTGTTGCTGTGATGGTTTAACCCCAGCTGCAGTCCAGCCCCTTGCAGCCACTCCCTCACACTGTTCTCAGCCCAAATCCAAAACATAGCCCTATACTGGCTACTCTGAAGAAATTAACTCTACTGCAGCCAAAACAGCACAGTTACCCACTCACCTGATTCACTCAGGTCTTGTCACAATTCTCCAAATTCGGTTTTTATGTCTGAAGATGAAAGATCCCATGAGACAGCCAAACAAGCTGGTGACTTACAAACTGGTTGCTGCCATCACCACAACCGTGACTCAGTGGTGCCAGGCAGAGTCTGCATTTGTGTCTCACCACAGTTCTACATGGAGCAACCTCTTCAGTCAGAAACCTCTTCATCTCCCTTGCCTTAGCTGGAGAGATGACATGACAGGCTCCTGTGTGTGCTTCCCATGACGTCTTCCTTCACACAAGGTGCCAGGCATGAGCCTTTCCCCTGCTGAACATGCCTGCAAGATGGGCTGCCTCCCAGTGTCCCCTGGCACAATGTCTGTGAGCAGTTCTCCTGTTACTGCTGTTTAGTGAGTAGTGTCTTTCAAACACTGTCTGCTCCCTGAGGGGTCTGGACCTCTTGCAGCTCCTTCTGTGTCAGCAAATGCAGTAACTATGAGTGGATGGTAACTCAGGGTCACTAACACAAGCCTGCTGCTGCTCAGGCCTCAGCCTGAGAAGGATTGAGTTGGTTTGCAGTGGTTAACAAACCACAGAAAATTTTAACTGGACAACTTCTAGCAGGCAGCCGCTATTGGGATGTATATCCATCCCATCTGATATCCACTCTGCTTATCTCTCTGCTGCAATGAAAAGCAAAACTCTTGCACAGCAACATTGGACCTAGTACCTTGTTAGGGGTTCCTGGGTGAGCCTGGGAGTGACTTCTGTTCAAGCCAGACAGCTCCATGCACGCTTTATCCTTTCCTACCTTGTTCTCCACACCAATTTTCCTTCTTGGGACATAAAATTTTTGGGAAGGAGCAAAGCTGTATCTCATGCTCACCTACATGCTTAGTTGTAGTTATCAGGTGCTAAACCTGAAGCCTGAAGGCCAGCTTTAAGGAACAAAATTCAGTTCAAGCCCTCCTGGCTGGCATCAATTGTACTTCAGTGACATTAGGAAAAAGGTAGATATGTGATGGTAATGTGTTCTTGTAGTCCAAAAGGCCAAAAACATCCTGGGCTGCATCAAAAGCAGCATGGCCAGCAGGGCAGGGGAGGTGATTCTGCCCCTCTGCTCTGCTCTGCTGAGACCCTACCTGCACTGCTGTGTCCAGCTCTCAGCCCCCCAGCACAGGAAAGACATGGACCTGTTGGAACAAGTCCAGAGGAGAACCACAAAGATGATCACAGGGATGGAGCTCCATGAGGACAGACTGAGAGAGCTGGGATTGTTCAGCCTGGAGAAGAGTAGGCTCCAGAGACACCTTATAGCATCTTGCAGTACCTAAAGGGGGCCTGCAAGAGAGCTGGAGAGGGACTTTTTCACAAGCAAATAGTGATAGGACAAGGGGTAAAAGTTTTAACTAAACAAGGAGAGGTTTAGATTAGCTATTTGGAANGTCCAGAGGAGAACCACAAAGATGATCACAGGGATGGAGCTCCATGAGGACAGACTGAGAGAGCTGGGATTGTTCAGCCTGGAGAAGAGTAGGCTCCAGAGACACCTTATAGCATCTTGCAGTACCTAAAGGGGGCCTGCAAGAGAGCTGGAGAGGGACTTTTTCACAAGCAAATAGTGATAGGACAAGGGGTAAAAGTTTTAACTAAACAAGGAGAGGTTTAGATTAGCTATTTGGAAGAAACTCTTTACTGCGAGGGTGGCGAGGCACTGGAACAGGTTGTGCAGAGAAGCTGTGCATGCCTCATCCCTGGAAGGGTTTAAGGCCAGGCTGGACAGGGAAGCAACCTGGTGTAATAAAAAGTTTCTCTGCCTATGGCAGGGGGTTTGGAATGAGATGAGCTTTAAAGTCCTTTCTAACCCAACCCATTTTATGATTCTATGATTCTCTGACACAAACAGCAGGGTGCACACAAGCCCATTTCAGCCTTTGCAGTTTAGAGCATTACCACTATTAGAGCATTACCAGGAATCAATGCAATTGTGAAGCCTGATTGTTACTCAAGGAAAAATTGTGTAGGAAAACATGTACAGGCTATACTCTACCATGTAGGAAACTAAAAAAGACTAAAACTTTAAAGAACTATAAGGAGATTCAAAAAATATTTTGGTGAACACATTAGTTATTTTGGAGACCAGTAATGTTGACTTAAAATATTTAGTTTTTGAATTTGACTTAAAGTATTCATGTAGACTGAATGTAGTCATGTGTTTGGGGAATTAATAACTTTATTTCTAAGTGTTACTTATTATTCTTATATACAACAGCCTGAGGAAATTTTATTTTGCTTATCTACATTTCAGTCTCTTTGCTTAGATTTCTTCTGGGATCTGACCTATAAAAACAACTGGATTTATGATACTCTAAAGTTTACAGAAAACACTTAACAAATACTCCTATTTCAGATATGAAATTTATAGTGTTTAAATATAGTCTTCGATGTTATCATTTTCAGTGTTTACTGAGTGAAGTAGTTTTCCAGCAAATGTCAAGAAAGCAGCTAATAGGTAAATATACCACAGAAAGTAACTGCACACTGCCATCTACAGAGCAGACCAGGGATGTGGCAGGAGAGGTTTATTGCCAGGAGACATGAGAGGGTATTCATAACCAAAAACGTCATAGATTTTCCTCTTCTGGCAGCAGTTTCTGTTGGTGCAGAGCATCTGTTGCAAAAGAGGCATCGTGATACAGACTGTGCACGACTGTTGTGTGAGGAATGAGAAATGGCACAGAGTGTGGTGAGTAATTACTTCTCTGAATAGTGTTGTTTATAATACCAAGGCTGCATTCAGAACAGTCACGTGAAACCATGCAAGAGGGCAGGAGCAGTGCATGTCCCATTCCCGGTGGGAGAGCTCCAGTGGGGATGCCAGGTTGCAGACATCACTGCAGCCCAGGTTGTGCAGTGTGCTGCAAGAGCACCATGTCAGATCCTGGCTCCGGCAGAAGTGGATGTTTCATCCAGCAGTCTCTCTCTCCTCACTCCTGACCTGTATCTGTCTCTCTCCAGTTGCCTCTCACCTCTCCTCCCTGCCAGCTGCTGTTACTGCCCAGTGCTTGCAGGAAGGATTGGCAATGAGTGCAGGACAGTCTTGGTCCCACCCTCCAGGTCAATTCATCCACCCAGCAAGGCTCCAAGCACCTGCTCAGGCCCAGCCAGCAGTTCTCTCCACAGTCTGGAGGAGGGAAGCAGGAGGGTGCATCAGCACACCACACACACAGCTTGTATTAGTAACACATCCACAACATTTTCCTTTCTCTCACGGGCTACTTTGTGCAAGTGAAAAAAAAAAAATCAAGAGAAAATACATCACTGAAGAGTCCTCCTTCATCTCCCCTCCTACATCTTCTATCCTATGTTTAAAAAGAAGCTTTTGAAGGACACTAGGTGGATAAAAGAAACTGGGAACCATTGTGTAAGGCAAAAGCAGCCATAGAGGAAGAACCACTTTGCTTTTACCACCCACTTCTGTGGGCCTTGCAGACCTCTAGCAGCCACAGGTTGTCCCTTGAAAATCCCCAGTGCTCAACAGATCATGCTTTGCTCATGGCCTGGTTTTGAGCCCTTTGCTGCTGGGGTGGCTGTGAACTAGAGCATCCTGCTTGTGTTTATCCCTTTATGACTGAGGTTGTTTGTACATCTCCTGTAGTAATAAACCACTGGGGTTTTAGACTGAGGTCAGTGGAGCAAGTGCTGGCACTAATATGTGCAACTACACTGCCTATCACAACTGGTCCAACAGCTGGGTTTGATAGCTGGCATGTCTATATAAATCTTTGACAACAATAATAGTCAGTAGCCTCAATCTAAATCACTGTTAATCCTATTATAAAAAAACAGTCCTAAATTAGCTGAACCATTAGCCTCCCTCTCAGAAGAAAAGTTAATGTTTATTGTACAGACTGCCTGTAGTCCCCTGTATTACCCATGTTTGGCTTCCTTCAAGGAGCTTATCTCATCCTGAATTGATGATGAATTATTACAAACTTAATCTTACTTCAGACTTTTGGCTCAGGGGCCTAGAAATTTCTTCAGTGCCAGATTGTTGACTTCAGCCTCAATTAATGATCACTTTTTATCAGCTTAGTTCAAATGTTTGGTTTCTAACTTTTAGTTGTGTAGTCTAAACATTTCCAAAGTCCAGATAGAGAGCTTTAAATTAAAATGTTGTGATTTTGATACTGACTTGATGCCTTCCTGGCTAAGTGGGAATATTTTATTCTTCCATCACTTTGATTAATAGACCTGTTACAAATCCTATGCTTTAGAGTACCAAGGAGTGAAACAAACAAACACCATGTAAATTAACCTAGTTAAGACCTAATCTTACACTTCCGTGAGAAGGTTTTTTTAATTGCTCAGAAGCTAATGCAGTTTCTTAATTTTGCAATTATGAATAATTGCACTTCTCTGCAGTCACCTATTTGTCTTTTTCTTAATTGAAACATTTGTTCTGCAGATCCCATGCTGTATGGTTAAACATCACTCTACTACACAAGCACTTCAGAGTTGAACTTAAGTATCAGAAAATTATTCTGCAAGAGTTTATGCTAGCAAATTGCAGATCTTTACCACCAATAGTTAAGACAGGATAAAAATTCATGTCTTCACATGAAACACTGGTAGTTCTGCTGTGAATACCCAGTCCTCAGGCATTCTCAGCTGTGGATGCTAGACCAGTCACAGATTTCATAACAGCTTGTTCCCACACCCTCCATCAAATACCCCTTAGGAATTAAAAACTACAGGAAATCACAGTCTTTAGCACAGTAAGAATAAAAATGCTCCATTTCACTGTTACTAATAATACAGCTTATCTTGTCATATTGGTTTGTAATTAAAGATGCATCTGTATTTTGTAGATTTACTTTAGCACCTTCTTGTTAACTAACCAAGCAGATTTTAACAATTTTTTCCTGAAAGATAATTAAGTCAACTTCTGGTAAACAGGGGATATGTTTGAAATTGAATACACTTTTTATATTCTGAAGTTTATTGCACCAGCTAGGGCTTCTTATTTAGTTAGAGAAGTTGAACTGAGACAGAGACACTAAAACAATTATCAGTCTTGAAAATCATAAAAAAGCACTTTATATTCTTTTGGTTTGAGTAATTTGAGATTCTTAAAATGCTCATTAAGTTTATTAATGTATGTTCTGGTATGAATATATGTGTATTCCTGCCTTGCATTTGCCAGAGATCACAAAATGGATTTAACCTATTGTCCTGGTGCATACTTCAGGTTTATGCAAAGAATGCTGCTAAGTATTCCCATCACTTAGGGATGAAAGGTTAGATACATTGTTGAAAGCACGAGGAGCTTCTGAAGGTCTGGTTAGCTCCTTGCATAGCCATGTGGACACTCAGCACAAAAAAGGATTTGTAAATATGCTGAGATTTATTTGAGTCTAATTGAATTAAATAAAATAGAAAGCTGTGCATCCCACTGGTGAATTAATGGCACATGAGCAGCAGGGAACTGGTGACACAAGAAACTCTATGGAAAACACATAGGTGTCCAGAGCAGCAGCTTCCTTACTGTGATAGAGCCAAGACTTCTTTAAAGCAATGGTCTCTTGTGACCACTCTCCCTCACAAGGCAACTTAATCACACAGATAATTTATTTGTTTTATTCCATTCTCATCTCTAATAGGTTTACACAAACCTTCAACTTCTGTTCCACTGTACAGGTCGGGGATATCAGATACTATCTCTTTATGTGTGCAAAAATCATGACTGTTCTCTGCCTATTAAAAGCCTGCCTTAACATAATTTGTCCTGATTAATTCCATAATAAGAAATGAGATGCCTGTTAAATCCTGCCTTTATTGGAGTGCTTAGACCTCTGTGCATAGGCAAGTCATAAATGGAGGATTATTTTGTACCCAGGCTGTAAGCACGATTGCTCTGACAGTCACAGTTTTTGTATGAGTGAATGTGGTCAAGAGCAGATGTGTAAATGAAGCTCTGGGAAAGAAGTTAAAAAATTTTGTCACTCAGCAAAAAGTGCAAAGTTACAGCAAGGTAAATTTAGAGATAATTTTCCTTCAGAGGAATACACTCCTTCAGAGTGTATGTTCCCTGTGAACTTTAGTTAAATTTATAGCTTCTCTTAGACAAATAGCTGTGAACAAGATAGCTGCTTTCTGACTAGATACAGACAAAAAAAAATTTGTTCTCAAAAAAAAACCTGCTGCTATCCATCATCTCTATCTCCTCTCAAGAGTGTTCTCCTTGAGGTAGCTGTGGGAAATACTATTTGAAACTTCCAGAACCTGATAACACAAAAAACTCTCATGACACAACTTGGTGCTGGATACCATCATTTTTGGCCAAGGGGTCTACTTGAATTTCTGGGTGGGACAAGGAAGAATTTTTTTCTTACTTACATTTGTCTCTCTTCTCATTCAGCTCCAGCTCCTGAAACATTCTCGTCCCACTCAGGCTGGAGCTCTCCAAGAGGAACACCTTCATTTCTGGGGGAGAAGAAGAAACATCCTGGCCAGGGCATGGGGAAGCAGGTGCTCTAGGCATCATGCCTCCACTGTTGGAGCATCATCCCTGCATGAGCAGGGCAGAAATACAGCCCAGCCAGGCAAAGTGGTGCAAGGCCTAGGACAAGGAATGCTGTTGCTTCATGGGATTTCAGTATCAAAATGTTCACTTGAAATCACAATGCTACCAGAGCATCTGTGCACCCAGAGCATTTTAAACTGCATGTAAAGGGGCTCAGGGGGGCAGTTACCAATGGCACATGGGCTGGCCAGGGGTGTGACCACACCACAGCTGTGATGCAGCCTGGCTGCCTCTCCCAGACCCTCTCCCAAGGTCCCTGACAGCACCATAGCTTGGTGAAGTCAGTGGGAAACTTCCCACAGGCTTGAGTAGGCTTCACATCAAGTACCCAGAGTGGATGTGGCTTGGGAAGAGGCCATCCCCTGACTGACTACAGAGTGACTGTCCTCTGGTGACAACTAGGAAGAATGGAGGAGCGTGAAAGAATAATTTATTTTTGCTATATTTTTGGCATATGTTTGGGCACCATAATAACTAATATCTTTTACCATTCTCTTGTCTGCTTTTACTAATTTGTATTTTTTTTAATGCAATGGTAAGTACACTAACCTTTAGTTTAAAATAACTGCTTCCTTTTGAAATTAAGATCTTATATAAATTACCAAATTAAATTCAAAATATTCTTCAGGCAGTTCAGTATTTACTTATTTGGTTTTTTTAATTACTCTAGCTAGAGGCATATTATTGGATTTGTAGGTGTTTGGATAACTTAATTTAAAAGAGCAAAACAGACTAGACCAGATAAGAGAAACTTAAGCCAAATTATACTGGTTGTGACATATGTGATACATAATGCTGTGTAATTAGATATTAAAATGGTTTCTGTACAGCAGGATGTTTTCTGAAAATGGGACAAATGTTTTTTAAATGTACTACTGGAAACCAGACAGATGGTAACCTATATCCCCAAGGAGGATAGCTGAATTCCACCAAGTTTTTTATATGAATTTGAACTGTAGTGAACAGGAAAGGAGGGAATTTGTGATTATAGTCTAGCTCGCCATTAGTCAATGCTTGGATGAATGTGCAAAGGATGCTCATATGGTGCTTAGTCTGGACAGTAATATTTTCTGGGGATTTGTTCTTTCTTGAACAATAGCAGAGCAGATGGTGACAAATCAGATCTAGCAATAAATCATGTAGACAGGATACTTGAAGGAAGCAAGATGATCTAGAGGAACAAAATAGAAACTGAGGGATAATTGTAACACAAATGGAGAGTGTATTCCCAGTAATTTTATTAAGGCTGGGGACAATACTTAAATGGTGAGCATTTTCATGTAGTTTGGCTGTTAAAACCCCTATTACATTTTTAATCAACATCCTTTGGGAGCAAAACTGTTCAGGGCACATACAAAAAAGATCTCTGCTATGTACTGAAACTCCTGGTGACCACACAATTTAGAAATGCCTGACAATCATAAACTGCAGGATGCCTTTTGAGACCCACTGGGTTTGTGGCTACATGGATTTAGCTCTGAAACCATGACAGCCTTCAGGACAACCTGATGCACATAATAGTATTGGGAAAGATGCCTACAAACACAAAAGAAGAAACAGCAATCCCAGGAAGCAACATCTTAGTGGAAAAATTTTAGCTCACTAGCAGCTGGAGAGTAGTGCTCTCTCTGCTTCCTACTTGGGCGGCAGCACGAAGCCACATCTCTGCCAGAAACTGACACTTCTTTGTCAGCCAGACCTGCAGTGTGACCCTGGGAATGGTGCTTCCTCATCATTCCCTGCTGTTTGCTCTCTTGCTGTCACACCACCACCTGCATCAGTGGTGACAGTGCCTGTCTCTGTCAGAACTGCACTCACACTTAATATTTCACTGGAGTGTTTATAGTTCCATTCCCCAGGCTGGAGGCTGCTGATACTGAGGAAGGCCATGGTGAGGGATCCAAGGCCCTGGATAGCAAAGGGTCCCTTAGCCCCCCTTTCTTCCACGAAAGTGAGGCAGAACCTTGGCTTCCGAGACATGCAATAAGATGAGGAGCTATCAATTCCGAGCTTGTCAAGCTCAGGCGGAGGATTACTGTTCCATTTGGTACTTGGACAATCCAAAAGACAAACTATCCTTTGATTCAACCCACAGATCTCCATATCAGATCATTCTTGGTGCCTTTCAGGGTGTGCCAGGCGCAGGCAGCCTCATGCAGCCCTGACACGCAGTCAAGCCCAACCTATCCTGCAGTGATTATCAAGTGGTTGGTAGTCATGCCAGATCCTCTTGGATCACTTGTCATTCACTTTAAGTTAGCATTTCTTGTAATCTGCCTCATCTCAGTGACCCTCTGAGACAGTCCTACTACAAATAATGGCTGAACAAGGCGTGTTTGTGTGCTGCACAAAGGAGCGTCGCACAAAGGAGATTCCTTTTAGCAGATGAAGGACTAGGCCTAAAGGCAGAACCATTGAGCAGGAAAATTGGCATTTTTGATGCAAAATGTATCATGAAAACATCTTTCAACAGCTTGCAGAGACAGTAATTTTCTATCAATAATTATAAAAATAGAACTATTAAACTCAGATGAGCAGGATACCAATTTTTTGGTATTGTAATGCCTCCCTTTTCTTTTTCTGGTCATATACTAGAATGAACTGTGAAAACAGATAGAAAAGAGAAACAAGCCATTAATGGGAAGAGCTAAAAGCATAGTATTTTTTTTGGTTTTTCAGTAGCTTGTACCCAAGTTTGAACAAAGAGAGTAACAAAGCTTATGTCCCCTGTCTGCGCATATTCTTGCATAGTGGCTGGAATTCAGTGTTACATTGTAGACTTTCAAGAAGAAATAGCCCGATTTTCCATGTACCCATATATATCAAACTCTATATAATCAAGGCTTGCATGCTGAGATCTATTTGGGATGTGGTTGCTGATTTGTCCATTTCTGATTATCATCAGGACATTTATGTATTAGCTAGATACTGCACAAGTATCATTCTTGGAATACTAGAGTATGTGTAAGGAGGCAGAATTTCTGCTAAGTGACACAAACAAAATTTGTCTGATTGTAAGCTATGTGGTGCAGACATATAAAAGCTAGAAAATGAGCTGATTTCAGCACAGTTGCTGTGTTGGCTTTCCTTGCCCATTATCAGTGATACATTCTCCCTCAGCTTTGTTTACCTCCCCCTTGGTCTGAGGTAACACCTGGACAAGAGTACCACCTTGATTTTACCTCAAGTTCCCTCTGTGGTGCCTCAACTTACAGTCCAAGCTCCAGATACTCATGGAGGCTTATTCAGGGGAGAGGTTTTGGTGGCCACAGATTCCATCTGTCCCATAACTTGGGGTGATCTTTGTTTCACCAGTGATATGCCTATGAGCAGTTGCTTCTTTACACAGTTTGCCAAAGCAGGAATTTTAGACGGTATGCATGACCCAGGATGATCTCCCTTCTTTTCTCCTCCTTCCTATCAAAGAAGGGATGAGAAGATAATGTGAAACAGAATTTACTTGCATCTCTTCAATTGTAAAAAAACATTTATAAGAAATGGTGTTGGAACAAAAAGTTTAATGAGTCACATTTCAGATGCCTTACATAGTGTTTCCTTCCTGACAACATTAAAAGATTAACAGAGTAAGAAGGCTGAAGTTCTTGCATCTGAAACCTTGTACATTGGTTACCATTTGATGCTGTAAAAAGGCAGGGTCATACTAACACCTTTGATCCTCTAGAGTAATTAATTTTGTCAAAACCAATGCAGCCAGACCTATTAACTCTTGACAACAGCAAAAAAATTACCAAACAGAAGGTAAATGCATTGTAACATGGTGGTGCAACTTTTTCAGTTGTGAGGAGAACTAAACTTCAAGGGCAGAGATGTCTTTACTCTTCCTAATTTTTAATTCTTCATCAAAGTCAATATAAGGAGAGAAACACAGTATCTGGATTCAGTATTCAGTATTATCTGTTAGAGATAGCTCTTTGGGACAGGGTTCCTTCCATCTAAAAGCAAAGGAGGAAGGTCCAGGGACTCCAGACCTGGGAGCCCACCTGCAGCGTTCACCAGAGGGGTTTGGGTGATACCTGCTCCAGCAACAGAGAACATCCTCATGTTATTCATGAACAAGTCTGCCATCTTGCTCCTTATAATAATTTCACATAGCTGTGAAGTGCAGCATAAAAATTTTAAGAAGAGAGGCCATATAACTCATAAGTTTAAAAATACTCTTTCAGTTTAAGAAAATTGTTCTGTTAGTCTGAGACATAATGATGACAGAGAAGCCACTTGTGCACAAACAATTTTACTAAATAATTAAACTTATTTCATCTTACTGTTAGCAAATGGAAGCACGATAACTTCTTTTGCTTGGAATTAGTATTAAGGTTTGATTTAAAAGGTGTTGCTTCAGTGGATGAGTAGTACAATTACAAAATGCACTCAAATATCCAATGAGAACTGTTCTTAAGGTATGATTCCGTAAGATAATAGTTACTGGTATAAAATTTTCAGTGCTATCTTGTGCACAGCTGTTATTTTTAAGGAGAAAAAACCCTTCTGGTGCTAAAGCTGTGGAAATGAGGCCCATTTCATGTCAAGAATGATGTATGAACTGATAGCTCCTAAAAGGTGAAGACTTACTTATCAGACGTCTACCTTTAGAGTTATGGCTGGCTGAAGTAATTTGACCAATTACTTTTACCGATGTCCTGAGCAGTCTGTGAGCTTGTTTTTGTTACCAGTGACAGTATGGTCCAATCTGACGCCCTCAGACCAACATAACTAAACAAATTAGCTTTCCATTCCAAAGAAAATATAACCTAAAGCAAGCTGTAACTTATGTGAAACAAATGCTGGCTACAGCCCTTCGGGTCTGTAGTCTTACCTCCGGCCAAATTACCTTTAAAACCACACAGGAAAACTCTGAAATTCAATTAATGAGTAGGACTTACTACCAAAAAAATAAATTTCTAGGGCCTGTGTGGATACTGGAAAAAATATCAAACCTTCCAGAAGTGCAACATTTTATGAAATGTTCAAATGGCTTGAGAGGTTGGGGCACCAGCTGAGCTGCTCTGCTCCGTAAGAGCAGCGGAGGGAGCAGCAGCACAGAACGTGCTGCTCTGGGTTGACTTTCCTGTGACACCATATATCCTGCAATTAAAAACACAAAATAGGTCTACCTAACTGGAAATGTGTCTGTTTTGTTTGCCTCTGATACAGAAGCAGAAATCACTTTGCACTTTACACAGTCCAAATCTCTTCCCTTTTCCTCTTTTCCCATTTATGGCAGTTGGTGTTCTTCTGCCCCTCAGAAAGTGAAAGGTTGGAGGGTGTTGTAGGATAAAGTTTAAGAAATAATAAACCACTGCTGTTATAATTTATGTGCTTATTTCCTTTATTCCACATTACCAACTCTCTGTGGTTCTGAGGCCTGGTCTCAGTAACAACAGAAAAAACAAGGACATCAATCCCTGTTGTCATTTTTCACAATTGATATAAACTAAGCCAAAATAAAGAGAAATACAATAAAAATGTTTGGAATGTCTATATAACAGGAAATGTTTAGGCAGTGTAAGAATAAAATGCCTTTCCTGACACTACAAAACACTGGAGCTTTTTTTCCCCTCTGTTAGGAGAAGGACAAGGAGAAAGAGTATGGACTATATACTTTTTTAGAGCTCCAGTCCCTGGAATCATAGCATTTTGAAAATGCTATTAAATATTTGAAAATTTTGAAAGAGGTGACACAGATAAGATACTCCAGTGCCTATTTTCCCCACCTTTCTTTGACTCCTGACCACCTCTCTAGAATTTATACTTTTCTTCACTAGTAGCAACAAGAGCTGTTTTAAGTTACATGTCCAAGATCAGAGGGATGTGCACTCATCTCTCTTAAGGCTGTTTAGCTTCACACAAATGTCAAAAATGTTTACTTTTGTTACTATAGTTACTAGAAAGAAACTCACAGTGCTAGTTGTTTATCTTGTTTATTCTCATTATCCTGGTCTTGACAGCATGACATCAAGATTATCTGGGTATATTTGCAGATCAGAGGACTCTTACCAATACCTGTGTAGAATTAGATATCAGGCTGCACTTTCTTATAATGAAAATATCCCGTTGTATCTTCTGGGACTCTTGTGACTGCCATCCTTACTTCGGGCCAACTATTTAGCAACTGCAGTCACATGGATTTACTCAAACATGGGATGCAGACTGGAGCGTACAGCAGGAGTAATTCAGAAATTACTCTGATGAAAAGTGTTTGAACTGTGACTTTGAGTGTCCTCCAGAAATTTTCCTTTTAGAGGGACTGTGAACTTCAGCTACAGCAGTCTTACAGAATAAAGAATAGATTTCTCATGTATGCCTGTGTTCTCCAGAAATATGGTGTGGCTTTTACCAAACACACACCTCTAAGCACAAAGTGTAAGTTTATAAGTCCCATTTCTAAGTGTAAATATGCTTGAGATTTTGCTTTTGACAAGTACCATTGATGGATTTACACTTGTGGAAATTGGAACTGGACTCCTACAGGGTGCAAGTCTGACTTCATTGCATATAGGAATACAAATGTATTTCCAAAAATCATGTAAGCAAAGCTCTAACTCTGAAAGAATTGCAGACTATATTTTCACCCTTTAAGTTGAAGTTGTACTTCTGAAAAATCCCTTGCTATTTTATTTCATCACTTTTCTAAATATGGAGACCCGGGTTCAGACTCAAAATGGAATCTGGGATCCCAGCTGATTTCTTTCTATTCACATATTCATCCCAGCTGTAAAGGTCTGTTGGTTAAATCAGGCCTTTAAAATTACTCCTCTGTAATGCTGTGTCTTACAGTTTGGCCTTTCCCAATCATCTTTGTAACTCAACTGCCCTCCAAGGATTCACAGAGGAGGGACTGACTGGCATTGAGATTAGATAAATTATTCTGTTGATGGTGCCTAGGAGGTAATAAAATTCACTTGAGTCCCTCAGATCTGGAAAGCCAATGAAGTCAGAAGAAGGAAATAGCAATAAAAGCTGTGTTTTGTCAAAAAGTCAGTGAGTGTGTGACTGTGAATACCTACAAGGGGTAGTCTCCAGAAAAAGAGGTTACCATTTCTGCAGACACCTTTGACACAGACAAAACCTAGAAATAATGGATGATATCTCCATTACCTAGGACTGTACCTCATTCATTTTCTTCGTGACCGGAAGAATATTTATATAGCGGTTTCCAGCCAGGGAGCTCAAGAAGCTTTAAAAACTACAATTAGTCTCACCTCTGAGTTTGGGCAGTGCTATCTCTATTGCACAGATGGAGCAACATTAACACAGGGAAGTTGTTTATCAAATGAGCAAAACCAGACTGTAGAGAAGGTAAAGCATAAGCCCCCAAATGCCTGCTCCCTGTTCCTGCACTTTGTCCATTTTGCTGTCAAAGAGCCTTAATGAGCTTTATATATGTATAGAAATATCAATGCATAATAATCTGCCTTAGCATTCTGAAGGAGGGCTAAAAAATGTAAGAATAAGACATAAATCATTGATTAAAATGTCAGAAGTGATGAGAATAAAAGATTGCTTCTGCCTTTGCTGAATTACATATGCAAATTTGCATACACTACAAAATGAACATCTCTAAATGAATGAATTAGAATCTCATGAAGAACTGACGGAACCACATTTGCATACAACATTTATTAGGAGGAGATGTGCTTATTTTTGGAATAAACAGTGAGAATAAATCCCTGGGATCTGCTGAAGCAGCGTGTGCCTGCAGCTTGTCAGAGCACACCATCCGCCCTGACAGTGTCTACAAAAAAATATGAATTGTGTCCTGAAAAACCATAACTAGAAGAATCAGGAAAACATTAATGCATCCCAAACATTTACAGGAGTTGATCACATTGTTTGTAGTCTGAAAAAATTAAAACCACTGATTTTTTCTTGATATTATTTTCTTTTCAGACAGCCAGATTAGTACTTTGGCAGGTTTGACTTCACCATTAGGAAAGGAGCATCCATATTTATTTGAAGCAAACTCTATATTCTATTAGCTAATAGACAGGCAACTTTTCAATAAGACCAACCCAAAGGTATTGATGCAATTAAAAAGTATTAGAATTGGAAGGTATAGCATACCCTACCTATATATCCAAGACCCCAAACTATCTGGTATAGACAATCATGAAAAAAAAATCCTGTTCTAAGTCTATGTTCTTACTCAATGTACGAATTCAAAACATTGTCGTTTTCACAAAATTTCGTGAAGTGCTGAATTTGAGGCTTTATTTCACCCAGAGCTTCTTTTATTTTAAGTAAAGGTGAGCACGCTCAGCATCTGCATTTTCAGCCACCATAAAAACTATTCCAAGTGTAAGAAAGTCCTTTCAATCAGTTATAGTTAAAGCACCAGGGGAGAGAGGAGAGCAGGAGGAAGCATGTCCAATCCATCCCGAGCCCCACCCACAGGCATCCCACAAGAGACTCAGACCATCTCTTCTTCCTTTGTTGCTAGTTACTTCTTAAAATGAAAAGCTTATGGAAAAACACATAAACCTCTTTTCCCTGGGCACCGTATTTGCAGTAGTGACTCTACAACTATTTCAAATGCTTTGTGTATTCACGTCGTGGCTTAAGCCCGGCTAGCAGCTCAGCGCCACACAACCTCTCACTCACTCTTTGGTGGGATAAGGGAGAGAATCGGGTAAAATACCCATACTAACCACTATGGAGAAAATCCCCTCTACCCCAAAACCAGCCAAAACCAGCACAATTTATCAAAACAATGGAATGTAACGAAGAAGAAGAGAAAGAAAAAAAAACCCCACACCTTTTCTATACACGCTGCTGTTTCTTTCTGGAAGGTCTGTTGCCTGTGTTACCGTTTTCCGCCGGCCAGCCCGCTGAGAGTTGGGATAACCCGCGCTTGGAAGCGCTCCCGGAGCCGCCGGGCGGGAGCGGCGCCGCTGCCGGAGCGCCCCCAAAAGGGGGCTGGGAGCGCCCTCTGGAGGCGCTAGCGGAGAGTGCGGGCCCGGGGACACTGCTGCCAACGTCGCGGCCTAAACCCTGCTCGTCGTCACACTTCGGTTTGTACCGGCGTGTCCCCCGGGTCAGCATCCCCTGGCAGATGCTCACCTGTTCACTCACTGCCTGGGCGGTCGGGTGCGCTGTCTCAGGGCACCCTCGCCTGAGGCTGACATTCCTGAGACACAGGATGATCCAGAGGGACCTGGACAAGCTCAACAAGTGGGCATATGGGAACCTCAGGAGGTTCAACAAAGGCAAATGCAAGGCCCCTCGCCTGGGTCGGGACAAACCCCTGCACCAACACAGTCTGGGGATGAATGGCCGGAGAGCAGCCCGGCCGGGAGTGACTTGGGAATGCTGGTGGGTGAGAGGCTGGACGACCTGGCCATGTGCTGTTAAGCATGGAGAAAAGAAGGCTCCAGGGAGACCTTATTGCAGCCTTTCAGTACTTAAAGGGGGCTTACAGTAAACATGGGGACAAACTTTTAACAGGGTCTAGAGCAACAGGACAAGGGGTAATGGTTATAGAAATTATAGAAGTAGGATTTAAAAGAAATCTGGATTCTGCTTGCCAAAGACATTTTCCTGTGACATTCCCAGTTCTCAGAGACAAAACAACACAGTACCTTGGTACAAATGAATCTTGGACAGCTGGCTACATTATCAGTAACACTACATACCAGATACCTGTTGAGGAAAACTGTGTGAAAAGGAAGGTGGTGGCACTGTGGCCATTTGCAACATTTCTATTTCTCTGTTGCTCTGAAGTGTAGGACACAGGACATCATTCTGTGTAAAGCAGAGTCTCAAAACATGCCCAAAAATCAGAAGAACAACTGTCTGGCTACACATCCTAGCTTCAGATCCCTCAGAGTTTCCTTCCAAAGGTGTGAAGACATATCTCTCACACATAGCAACCTTTCCCTTCTTGGCAATTCTATCTCACTTTTGGCAAGCTTCAGTACGTCAGTCCCTCTAAGCCCGTGGCTGTAATTTGGAAGGACTAATTTTTTTTTTTAATTAGACCAAAACACAAGTCTGAGCAAGGAACAGGGCATTTCTTTTCATCTCTGTAGCTCTTCAGTGCTTTTAGTCTTGGGCACAACCTGGACCGCTCTGAACAAGCCACAGAACAATAAGGTGGCTCCTACTCTGGCTCATTGACCTTCCAGGGAGACAATTCTAAAAGAATTAATGTTCAGAAACCTTGGGGGGTTCACTTGTAAACAACTGAATTTGATTTGATTTGATTTGAGTAAGAGGACATCTCTAGGTTTGATCTCAGCCATATCACAAACACATCTACTGACATTTCTAAATTGTTTCTCTAGGCAAGGTGAAGCCTGCGGAGCTTGTCTTGATTCTTTGTAGTGACTAGATTTTACATTTTACCTTATACTAATTGCACTAAAGACTCCATCCTTCTCATCATAAACAAGAAAGACTTCCTAGAACAGACTGAAACAAAATAAAAATTCCTCCACCAAGGGGAATCCCCCTCAACTTACAAATCCAAAAACAAGAAGAATAAAAAAATATATCCAAGCAATTTATCTTTTAAAGATAATCATATTCTTGAAAACACAATATGCATTGTTCTGCATATATTTTGGGGGAAAAACAATATGTGCTAAATGTATTTTCTCCATCTTTGGATACAATCTTTCATTGTTGGAGACATGCCAATCAGCTGGCATTCCCTGCTCACCATAATGGACTGAACATGTCCCCAGAGTTATTCCTCTCAAGTTATATCCTGGATGGATTTATCCCTTTGTGTCCTTTCATCAGGTTTCACCAGACAGCTGCTAACAGGAGGCCAGAAAGAAATATTGGCAAATGTGTCAAAAAGTGGTCATAGCTATTTGACTATTCTGAGTCTGAATATAATAAGTATTGATTTTTTTTCCGCTTTCTTTTGTATTTGGTACCATTAGTTTAGCATTTTGTTACCATATAATTATTAGCAAAAAACCAGAATCAATATAAATACAGCCTTTCAGTTCTTAATTTTCTGAGTTATCTACACTCATTTGCACTTGGATTTGGATGCATTTTTGTTTAAAATGCTCTATTATCATTTAAAAAATAAAAAGGAAAAAAACCCTTATCCTATGATTCCAGAAATTTCTGTTAAGTTCAGTAGGAGGGCTACTAAGCATTTACAGTGAAAATCAGACTTGTGCTTCAGGAGCTTCCTTCCCAGTATGGAAATAACAAACTGCTGCTTATTCTATGGATTTGTACAAGATAGATCCAAACTGATGGGATTCTAACCCAGCAGTCATCCAGGAGGTACTTAAAAAACAATTATTTCACAGGAGAAGGATCTTTCTCTAGAAACCTATGTAGAACTAAGTGAAAATTTTATGTGGCTTCTGTTGTCATGGTTCTCTCTGTCCAAATCACAGAACTTTTAAATAAAAGTCCCAGCAGCAGGTACTGTGTTATCACTGTCAGGTAGAAGCACAGAAAAGTCCTCGGGACAAGGAAAGATGGACCACTCTCTCTCAGAGAGAAATTATGGAAGATATTATGAACTCAAGTCACAAACTTCCTCACATTACTTTATTCAATTTTGCACTTGCTTTGAAACACTGATGATTAAAAAGAAGCTCTGAGGCCTTGGTTTTCCCAAGCTAATCCACATTTTTCATTTTTGCAATATATGGTCTTAAATAACACGAGTTTCCTAAAATCCAAATACACCCACCTGGCATCCAGCTAGCCTAGTGCAATGTACTTCTCGGGGAAGCTCTGGTGAACCTCCAGTTCAGCACACATTGGCCCTCTCTGCAAGAACAATGAACCACCAAAAACTGGTCACTCTTCTTCCCTCCAACCCAAAGATCTCCTGCCCACTAGGCTCTGAACCTGCCTAAACCACAGCATCAGAACCAGCACCTCAGTTCAGTCGATCGTGGGTGTTCTGTACCGTGGCCAGAAACAGAGCAGCTCATACCCAGTGGCCTCGGGGGACAGCCTTGCTGGGCTGGAGCTGGGTTTGAGCTGAATGGGGCTCTTGGCCCAGAGCTCCCACTTCTCATGTTACCCTCCCAGCCACAGAGTATTGCTCAATAGCAAGCCCCCTGACTGCTCTTCATGCTCTGGGGGACATGAAACTCACAAGGAGAAGCAATGGTCTCTGCTCTACCTTTTCAAGGAACTGGTGCGAATTCTTAGCAGAAGGAAAGACTCTGATATGGAAGTAATAACCAAGAGCCCTGAATGGATGAGCTGGTGATCTGGCAAGAGGGGGCATCATTTTTTGAGTGACCATTAAATGGCATTTGGAATTATCTTGTTGGTCAATACATCCCTCCTCCATTCAGGGCTTTTTAAAAAAATATTCACTTTATTTAGTTGCTGAATTTCCAACATCTGCAACAAATCTACCAAGCCTAACAAGTAATTACGAGAGTTTCCCAAATCCTGAAAACCTTGCCCCTCTGTCAGCAACAGCTGTTCCATTAGTTTAATAGCCTGCATAGTGCCCTCAAGATCCTCAAATTGCTGCTTTATATTTCTGCTTTGGCAACATTGATGTATTTTGAGAGTCTTTTTGTCACCAACCCACTCTACTCCTTCTAAAGAGAAATATATGAAAACAGGAAACTCTCTTCAATGGTTGCAAGCAAATGGTACCAATAGTCCATGAGATCTGAAACATTCCCAGGAAATTTCCCCCTCCTGTGTACTTCTGAAGGGGTGTTTTACAACGTTGTCAGCATAAATTAATGAAAGCACTGTAACATCTGAGCATTATATAAAAGAAGGGTGGTAGCTTTCAAAAGCAATTACTTTTCAGAGTGAAACAGTAGGAGCATACAGGCCATTTTAAAAATACTTTCTGGGTTTGTGTTGCCCATTATTGCTAAATATTCTCAATCCCAGAAAGAATTTGTTATATCTTTATTATTCTTTTTTCATTTTCTTTGAAATTATAGAAGTGCATTAAAAGCACTTAAAGAGTGCATGCAAAACAAATACAGAGTGTGCTTGAAGCATTCTGTCAATATATGTTTCAACTAGAAAAATTCCCCAACTGGATACTGAAATGTCTTGCAGGAAGATTTTCTATAACATTTTGCTTCAGTTAGTACAACATTTTCAAAAAGTTATAACATCCGTTGCACCATACTTGATCTAGATTAACCTGATTTCATCCGCAAGTTATTTAGTTCAGAAATTTTAAATCAAAAATAAAATTGGAAATGTAATTCTTGCCAATCAGAACATTCAGCTATTTTTCTCCACAGGATTTTTTTTTCTGTGTCTTCCACAGAATGGAAATGCCACTAGAATTTCCCACAGAAACAGGACTCTGTGCACAGCCCTCACTGAAAATAGCAGTCCTACTGTCAACTCTGTGGGAATTTGCTGTCTCTGGCTCCTTAGCATCACCTCTCTGCTCCCTTCAGCAGCAGTATTAATGAAGATGTGGTGTCTCCAAGATTGTTAGACTTGAATATAGGACAGCAGCTTATCAAAATGTTTCCAGGTTTCAGAGCTTCAGGACAGGGTTGGCTCCAAGGTTGGCTCCAGCCCTCTACACAGGGACACCTGAAAGAAAGTATCTTTGGATGCCAGCTCGGCTGAGTCCATCAGCTCAGCCAGGCAGAGCCCGTGAGCAAATGCAGGAGGGCTCTGGAGTCCATTCCAGCTGAGTCAGTGTGGATGGAGATGAGACAGCCCTCAGAAAGCCTGTCAGAAAGCCTGACTCTCCTTTGGACTGAAATCCACGAGCTCTTTCCCAAAACAGAATACTGAAAATAATGCTTTTCCATGTAATCAAATTTGCTGTGGGCCCATTCACCTCTCTCCAGTTTCTCGCCACATGAGTGCTGGGAAGCAAAGTCTGCCTTTCTAAAGTGCTCCAAGTGCAAGTGCTCGGGGAGGTGGGATCCATGGCATGGCCAGAGGTGGAGCGAGGGTAGCCAGCCCCTGGGTCCTCCCCAGCCTCTGTCACCCAGTGGAGACCCTCCCTCTGTGAGACTGATGTCACCCCTGCAAGACACTAAGCCAGGAGAAAGGGAGTCAAGGAAATTAACAGTCTTTAAACACTAACAGGTTGTTTTAACAAAAACAATGTTAAGAATCAAGCAAGCTGACAAGAGAAGTGCCTGGCCAAAGCAGGACGCCTCCTGGCACTTGCTCAGGGGAGTTTAGCAGCATTACTGCTCTCCTGCAAGGATGTGTCAACAGTTTTGCCCACCAGATTACAATAAGGATCACTGGTTCTGTCCACTAGTGATCCTCTTAATGAGCTGCCTTGATCATACCTACAGCTCTGCAGCTCACCTATGCATAAAACCCACTCTGTTTTAATTCATTGTGGTTAAACCTGTGTATTTCTCTATTAATACATCAATTAAAAGCTGGTCTAGGTTTAGATTGTCACCCTCCAAAAATAGGGCTCTGTAGTTTTCTTAAGAATGTAGTATATAAAAAGAAACAATGACAAAGGGCTGAGAATAAACAGAAACATATTCAACAGTGTATTGTACATATATTGTACAGTGGTACAAACCCATGATATACACAAATTCAGAAGACTGTTCAGTTCAAGTCTTAGTAAGGAAATGAATGTAAAGGTAACATGATAAAACCACCTTCATTTACAGGCAATCATCATAACAGTTACCTGCATGATGACCCAAAACTTCATTGGTCATGTACATCATGCAATACATCATTGTTCTGACATTCTCATAATGTCACATAATTAATCTCTCTATTTCTTGTAAGTGCAAATCCTGCAAGAACTGGAGAATTACTGCTATTCCATTTTGGCACTCATAACCTTCAGTTGCTCAGGGCTTTGGCATTGCACAACATTTCAGTGTTCACCCTCACACATCCAATCTGTATGAGCAGCTTCATGACTTCCCTTCTCCATTTTAAAAGCCTTCTTAATTGCCATCTATGCTCATCTGCAACCAAGAGGCCCAGATCTACAAAAGAAAGTCTAATTAAATTGTGCTATTTAATGCCAGAGGATGTTACAAAGGCCAAGTAAAAATGAGCTCAGAAGAGATTAGATACATTCATGGACAGTGGTGCTACTGCCGCCTACTAAACATGGGTTCAGAGGCAACCTCCAGCTTAGAAAGTCCTTCAGTATCTAAAAGGAAGGCTCGTGCCACGTGTGCACTGTTATTTGTGTTCCTTGGGCTTCCACCTCTGGTACTTTCAGAGAGCAAATACTGGACCAAATGCAGGTGCCCTCTCCCCAGCCTGGTGTCTCTGATATCATTCATTTCCAGAGCAGGATGGACACACTTGTTCATGAGCCACCAGACAAGAAAGGTGCAGTTCCTACTCCTTGAGCTGAAGGGAGACATGGTTCAAATTTGGAATAGAGCTGCCTTAAACAGCACCTGGTGTGTCTGCAGAGCCCACTCTCAAAGCCCTCAAGGCTGCACAGAGCTAGTACTCAACACACATCTCTGCTTTGTTTCTCTGCTCACGGAAGGTAGAGTGTGTGGCAGGAGCAGGAATTGCAAAACACAGATCAGTGGAAGAAAATCCACCTAAGCTACACACACACAGACATCTGCAGTCTTCAGTTTAATGCTGCTAATCACTGTATGACCAATGCAGACTAGATCTCTAATTCACAGACTCCTGTGTAGATAACTGAAGATAACTGGTTTCAAGAAAGGATCACAGATCCAGAAACATGCAGGACTAGGGCCTAGAGGGGTTCCTGCCTCAGGACCAAGATCCTCATCTTGGTGACACCTTGCCCCACTTCACCTGCTTGGAAAAAGTCTCACAGCGCAACCCAATCCCCTAGCACAGAGGAGAGCCAGCCCAGCCTTTTTATTTCTAGCCACCTATTTGCATTTTGACACCATTAATCATCTTGACGTCATCAATCTACAAAAATATCCTATCTTCTTTTAATGTGAGTCTCTGAATGTGACCGTTCCATCTTCAACTTTTTCTACGTTGGCAAAAGCTATGTATTTTACTTAAACATCTTAAAATCTTGGTATGTCATAAGCTCAGCCTTCCTATACAAAAAGTATATCACCCTATTTTGATCTCAAGTATCTCTAGCTGCAGCCCTAAACCCTACTTATAGTAATGAATAATAGTAATCAATATATACTGTATGCTTTCTTTCATATTTTCTTGTGTAAATTGCCCATATCCCTTAAGAATTGGTGTGGGAAAATACATTCTGTAGCATTCTTCATAACAAAATAGTTACAGCCTATGCTACATACTAGAAATTCAGTGAGACACAGCAAGAAATCAATAAAAACACAAATTGCTCCATCAATACGTACATTCATTTATACTCTTCAAGGTTATCTTTGCTATGCCAGCACAGAGACACATTTTCTCCATATATAGCCTTGCATATTAAACCAGGCCAGAGAGAAGGGAACGGAAACAAAAGCTATCAGTACAAATCTAATCTAGCTAGCATGCACATTCACAGACTTTAGAGTTGGTTTTCCTCTCTGTTCAGGAAGCAGTCTGTAATCTGGGCACACCAGCTGACACTGACTCTCCATTCCCTGTAAAATTATCTTCTCCCAAGGCAGATATATTTAGTCACAGAAAATAACCCCAAATTCATCTTATGTACATATCACTCTATCCACTGGTACAGCATCTATGGACAGAACTTTTTTTGCATCGGTGAAAGATGAACGTGTTATGATCAATGAATTGATGGGTTAAATTCTGGTTGGTGGTCATCCATGTCAAAGGAGCACAAAGAGAGCCCACATAAGTGTCTTTTGGGCATTTCATGTACATGGACTTGAGCTGGAACCCACTGCTCTGGGAAGACCACACAATGCTTACATTTTTACTCACATTCCTGTTCATGGATTGTGATGGTGGCATTTTCAAGGCAGAACTACATCTGTTGTGCAGAAAAACACATCCTGCAAACATTGGAGTTTAGGAACAGAAGAGGCTGTGTTCCTGGGAGAAAATGGAAAAATACTAGGAAAGATGGGAGGTAGGATCTGTCAGAGGTCTCTATTTAATAGGCTCTAAACAAGCATAGCAGTGACAGGCAAAGGTTTCTTTGCATGAGGTCTCTGATGCAGACAAGCTGCACTGGGAGAATGTCTTTCTTCCTGTAGCAGTCAGTCATTGCAGAAAACAGCATTTCAAGAGACCACCCTGGTGAATACATGCACTGCTATTTTGGCATGTTATTAATATTGCACACCATAATACCTTGCTTAGTTGCAGAATTCTAATTGCACCATTTATTATTTGTACTAATCAATCAAAGCCTGACTTGCCATGCCTGTGTCATTGGTATTTCCTCATTCTGTCCAGTCCTGATGCAGTCTCTTGCCTCTTATTTCTATTGTGTTTACTATCAAAAACAAAAATCTGCAAGGTTAAGTTGAACATGCACTCCCTACTAGGAACTGACTATCACATTGCTTATGGTGGAGAGCCATTATTTTTGTAGGCAGATCTTCATGGTGTTCCCAAGAGCCTTGAAAAAGCACAGAAAGATCTGCTTCCTTCATGCCACCTTCCTGATTCTGAGTGTATGGGCAACAGTTATTCTTTTTACTCTTATCCACCACTAGTGAGAACATCAAGGTACAGATGTGAATTAATTTGATATGTTCTGGGCATCTCAAATCTTAATTAGGATCAGCCATGTGTTACTGCAGAGTGTGTCATGGGTTAGTTCTTTTGTTTCTGATCAGATTTCCATGCCTAGAACTTATATGTCTGATCTAACTAATTTTCTGAAAACCTGTTCAATTTTTAACTAATGTGGATTTTTCTTTTTCATCAGATAGTCTTCTCAGGTGAAACCTTCTTTAAAAGGCCATAACAATACCATGCAAGTAAGTAAGATGGAAGTCTGTATTCTTGGAAAGCATTTTGCTGCTCTGGAGACAACTGAATGCATCTCTTTGCCCAGGCAACCCTTAACATGACTCCGTTCCTCTGCATACAAGCTGCATTTTATTATCCCTTACTTCAAACACAGGTACAGGGAGACCTTTCTCTGAGCTTTCCCTGATGAAACCTCAGTAGTAGCAGAAGTCTGTGCCAAAGAACCCAAACATCCAGACACCATGGGAGTTGTATAGCAGCACAACCTTAAAACTGCCAAACTTTGTGTTTTGGAAAAGTTAAACAGAACAGTTAACAAACTTGTTTGTTTCCCTCTCTAGAGACAGCTGCAAGCAAGCTTCCTAAGTGTTTTCCCCTACATGTGGTGTCTCAGCAATACATATGTTATGATTTTTGCCCAGTCCATGTTCAATATGGAAATGACAGTCTTGCAATTTTTGTAATCATCTCACAATCTATCTCTGGATTTCAGCATTTAGACAGACAGGGGCACTGCAATGCCCCATGATTAGCTCTGATTGTGAAACTCCTTCCATAACCAAAATGATAAAAGTGATCAATCACCTTAACAATAGTTAATAGCTCTTTTCTAAAGCCATAATAATCCCGTGCTGCAGTCTGACTATAGAAAGCTATTACCCTGTGAGCCCAGCCTTGTGTCTGAAACAGCACTGTTCTCTCTCATCTAACAGCCTGAAAGGACACCATATATCATGGTTCTACAGGCTTCTTTCCACCTTCCTCCATCCCTACACGGTAACTCCTGCTTGTCTCTGACTCTCAGCCAGCATCATACAATCTCAGTTAGCTCCCTGGGAGGCTCTCATAGGAAGTCTCCAGTCCCTGAAGCCACTTCTTGCTGTCTGGCTGTCTTCTACCTCACCATAACTCATGTCAGTACCAGACCATTTCTTTTCACACCCATCCTTTTTCCTAGAAAAATTGAAAAATATTGTGAATTTTTAAGCACATTCGTGCTTGGCATTTGAATGCTAACGAAGAGCGGTAAAATGAGCTTGTATCATAACAAGTGTGATCCCTCTGGCCTCCATGCCAGATCTGAAGGCCTGCAGTGGGGCTTACACAGTCTGTAGCATCTCTCTGAAAGGTGGTGCAGGGATGCAGCGACTCCACCTTTTCCAGTTCAGCTACTGCCTCTCTCCAGAAGTAACCAATTACCAAAGGTGTCACAACTTCAGACACTGAACTGTGTCTGCCTCTCTAGTTTGCCTCAAACTCATTTTTTCTAATTTCTAATTATACTAAGCTGAGGATATTGAATGTTAAATGACTTTTCACTTTTATAGGTTATGAGATAAAACCTTCTGAGAAAGTCAAGACAAAATTTGTGAGACTGATGGAATATGAACACATGACAAGGTTTCATGCCAAAGCAAAGTCAGCTGGACATCACACAGGAGGGATCATAGAATCATAGAAAAGTTTGGGTTGGAAAGAACCTTTAAAGGTCATCTAGACCAATCCCTCTTCAATGGATGCTCATCATCATTTGTGTTTCAGGAAAACAATCATTTTCCTTATGCTGGACTCAGAAAGCAGCAGGATCTTCAGCATCCTGTAACTGAGTGTTTGTTATTGCCATCTGCATATGTACTGCCTGATACTTGCTGCTGTTTTTCACACTGGTCTGTCATTTCATTCATAAAGCCAGGCAGGGCACTTGTGATGCTGACCTAGGAGCAGGGTGAGTTTTCAGTTAATATTACTCAACCATTTTCTGCAGATTTATCACTAAGAGCTAGTGCAGCTCATCACCAATCCTGAAAGGGATTGGTGAACACATGAATGGAAAAATAAATTCCTGCTGAGATAAGACTTCTCTATAGTCTTTGGAGAGCCACACAGACCTCTGTCCTGAGACAAGCAAAGAGCACCATGGAGTTGGGACAGGTCTGTAACCCAGACTGCAGGATGAACCAGGAGCACCTACAGCCTCCCAAAGCTTGAAGAGTAGCACAGCTCAACATATTCTCACATTAGTTAACTTTTCGTTTGGTAATTTATTAAATAGTGGGCAGAAAGAGAACAAAAATCAACTCATCAGTACTGTAAGATAGGTAATATCATAAACAAGGTAGAGATAGGATTAAATGCTTGAGAAAGTGGAGACAAATTTCTCAACTAAGACAAGGGAAAACCTCAGTGCAAGTTGGTGAGGGTTTTGCTGAACTCTCCCTAGGAACATAATTTGAACCTGTGGGCACTTGCAGTGACCTAGCACAGCCAGCAGCTCCTCAGGAAGGCACAATGTGAGGTGAGCAAACACTTTTTCACAAAGCCTGGACAGNTATATTATATTATATTATATTTATTTATATTTTAAAAAAATATATATATTTATTATTATACATATAGTTCACACACTGTCTTAGTAGAGATATGTTTCCCACTGCATTTCCAATTCCCCACTGTCTGCAGTTGTTATGTCCATGAGAATATCTGTGTTTCTGGCTTCACACCGGCTTGTCTACCTGTGACCAACTTAAAATTCATAAAACTTCCATTTGATTTCAAGCTAATATTCCATTCCTCTTCTGCAGCAGTGTCCATTGGTCAGAGGGAATTTTTCTGATCTGGTGATGTTGTTGTCATCTTCTTTGTCCATGTTTTGTCCGTGCACACTCTGCTGGCGTGTGCACTCTTGCAAAGTAACATAATTCATTTCAACTTTGCATTTCTTCACAAATGTCAGGCATTGTCACTGCTTACATTGGTTTTCACTGCATATCTATACATTATTTTTGTTGACCAGGACTTTCTGTCACTCTCTTTTCCTCTAACATTCTGTACTTCCCATAGCAGCCATAGTCACCTCATGTAACCTCCATAAGAAAAGGCCATAACAATAAGAAAAGAATGCAGCTTCAGTTGCCGCTTCCAGAAATATTTTTTTTTGTCACAGATTAATTCTAACTTCTCAATCACTCCTGTGAGTATTTTGCCCCAGATTCTTGTCATGATTTGTCCCTTATTAAAGACTTTGGACACCTGGATTGTTGGCCTTAAACAGACTATATTCCTCTTCGTGAGTCTTGGATTTCTAGATATAGATATAGATAGGTATACATACACATATGCTTGCATTTATATACGTATATGAACATATATATACCACATATGTTCATATAGAATATATCATGCAATATTAGTAACATGTTTTTCTTCTGTGATATTTTTCATCTCTTCCCAGTCATGTCTCCAATAGAGAGTTTAATGAGATTAAAACATTACCTGGCTCTGATCAAACTATTGCCAAAACCGAAATTGCATTCTGATTAGCTTCTCATTTGCCAGCATCCATACATTGTCAGTGGTGAAGTGAGTTTTAAAGAGTCTTCAATCATCTTACAAATTTTCAGAGACTTGCAATGTTTAATTCCTAGCCTTTTTCTCAGGACACTTTCTTAGCTGCTTCTCCTCCTCCTGCCTTGTGTCATTCAGTAACTCTGCACAGCCAAAAAGTGTAAGACACCTGCTTTTTTCAGTACCCAAGACTACCTGATGAGCAGCAGACACCACTCCTGCCTAACAGCTGGTCTGAACAGGCTCACACTGAAAGGTACAGTTCCCTGGAGCTCAAACCTCATGGAGATTCTTGCCTAAGCTAAACAACTGCAATGCTGACATGAGGCTTCATGGGGCAGAATTGATTTTCTAAGCCCCAGAGCCCAGAAGAGCTGGACAGAGTGAGGAATTACCAGACACCCTTCTCCAAGGTCAGAGCATGATTCCGGGGCCAACAAATACCTAGTGACCAGTGAGTTCAGACCAGCTCCTTCAGTGCTCAGGATTTTGGAAGATCACTACATCATGCACTGTATAACTTTTCTGTTTCCTCAGACCATGTGAACTTACAGCCATATCTGCCAGGGACATGAAACAGCAGAACAAATTTGGGTTGGGCTAGAAAAAGCAGGAACTTTTTATAGTCCATCCTGACCAGACCCAGTCCAAGTGCCAGGGACTCTGTGGGGCACATCACCATTGCAAAGTGCTGATTGATGAAGGGGTTTCCACAAGGTTTCAGGCAGCCTCGAGCAGGGGATCTGGTAGGTGCCAAGAGCAGAGGCTGCAGGCAGCAGGGCACAGCCAAGCCCCTCACCCTCACTGAGGGCTGGGTGAAGGCTGACAGCAAGTCATAGAGCACCAGTTTTGGTTCACAGCATATCCCTTCCTCACTTCAGTGTCAGCTTGTTTTTCTCTGGGCTAACTTCCTCTCTTCACTGGCTGGCAAGAGTAAACGACTGTGAAGGCCAGTGAAGCCCTGCTTAGGTTTGTCCTGCTTTTATCACAAATGCTGATTTAATGAATTGATTGTAAAAGAGATTGCTTAGGCTTAGCCAAATGCTTTCAGAACCAAGTGATTCATGGAAATACTAGTCTTTCAATACACATCCAAAACCATCACAGAAGTTGCTGTTTACAAGCTAATTAGGGAAGACAATGGAAACATCTGGCCCCTGCAAGAAGACCACAGCCAAAGGAATTCCTCCAGTGAAAGTTTAAGAGATGTAACAACACTGGAGGCATAAAGACAGTGGACAAGTGCAGGGAGTTATACACTGAGCAGTTAGTGAAAGACTCAGAAATGCTTGAATACCATTCCTCAGACTAAAAATCACAGGGACCTTTTCTTAAATGACCCTGACTATAAACTTGCTCTGGGCAAAAGCTGCTCTGATGTCTGTCTAGAACCTCCTAAAAGATGTGCCACAAAAGCTACTATAAGAATTCACTGTCTCCAGAAGACTTACCCTTACTGTAGCAATCATAAAATCTTTGAATTGGAATGGGATTGGAATGGACCTTAAAGACCATCTAGTCCCAGCTGTCCCCTTCCCTCCCTGCAATGGGCAGGGACACCTCCCACTAGACCAGGTTACTCAAGGCCTTATCCAGCCTGCCTTTGAGCACTGCCAGGATTGGGGTATCCACAATCTCCCAGATCAGCCTGTTTCAGTGCTTCACCACCCTCACAGTAAAAAATTCCTTCCTAACAGCTAACCTGAATTTCCCCTTTCAATTTTTACCCATTTCTCCTTACCCTATCACTACAGTTCCTGCTGAAAAGTTCTTCTCCAGTTTCCCTGTAGGTCCCCTTCAGATACTAGAAGGTTGTTATGAGGTCTCCACACAACCTTCTCTTCTGCAGGATGTACAGCCCCAACTTTCCCAGCCTGTCTTCATAGGGGAGGTGCTCCAGTCCCCCTATCAACTTTATGGCATTCTCTGGACTTGCTCCAACTGTTCCATGTCTTTCTTATGTTGGGGACACCAGAACTGTACCCAGTACTCCAGGTGGGGTCTCATAGAGCAGAGTAGAGGGGTAGAATCACCTCCCTCAACCTGCTGGCCACGCTGCTTTTGGTGCAGCCCAGGGTCCATAGGCTTTCTGACACTGCCAGCTCATGTTGAGTTTTACATCAACCATCACCCCCAAACCCTTCCCCACAGGGCTGCTCTCATCCTTTCACTTTTATTTTTAAACCACTATTTTATCCCACAATAAGAAAGGCCACATGAGACAATGGGCCTTGAATGATTGCGCTGGGACTAATCTCTCTTTTTCCCCCATGATTATTTTAAACATATCTGAGGTAATATGGGTTTTAACCTGAGCAGATCTTATTTAATCACACTTCTCGACAATGTCATTCATAATGATGACAGTCCAGTGGGAACTTGCAGCATCCTGAATTAAATCAAGTAGAATATAAATATAACCAAGGTATTCTCAAAGTAAATACAACTAACCAGTTTAAAAATGGCAACTAGCTCTTGCTTTTTTAATTGGGGTGACATTTTGCAAGGCCATTTCTGGGTGAGTTTCATATCCTTTCATTCTCTTCTGCTTTTCTTATTTGTATAATGTTACCAAGGCATATATGAAATACATTTCAAAGTACAGATATCAGCTCATTTACAGCTAATTATAATAGGCAAGTGGTGCAGTAAATGGAACACCCGATTTTCTCCCCTCTTTTTTTTCCTTTTGGTTGAAGCTTTTGTGATGTTCTCCAGGTGACTCCCATGCATAATGTAACACTCGCAATGCTGTTTGCATAATAAGCTATTTTCTACCACAGAAGCAGAAACATTTTATCACTATAGTGAAGGCTTGGATTATGAATACATTTTCATATAAGTTGATTTATGTGAAAATTACCAATAAATGCATTCTAGCCATAAGTAAAATGTTTGCTCCTACTTTAAGGAGTAGTATTATTTGAAACTTACGGGGAGGGGGAATGCACATCCCACCAAGGGAAACTACTTTATTAGTGTGATTCAAATGTCAGAGCTTGCAGTCACCTTCTGAGGTATGGAGCTCCCTGAGTTTTCTCCAGTGAAGTCAAATGAGAGTGGAAAATGCTCAGCACTAGATAGAAGTATTCTGCATCTCACTACACTGAATTCCTGGCTCTATGGCATTTAATGCAGTATAAATGCTAAACCAAACCTGGCTCTAACTCACTGGCACCTTCTGCGGTTTTCACAGCAGTTGCTCTCTTGTTTCAAAGGCAGCTATATTTTAATATTTTGAGGTTTCCTTATTAGTCTTTTTTAAACATTTTTATTTAAATTGAAGCCACACTATCAGTAAGACCAACTCTGGAGCCTCATATCCCCACGAGTGCTCTAGGAACAGAACTATGGAGGTTCAGTCCAGCCCAGCAAAGGCAGAGAGGCGCCAGCACCTCCATGTGCTCACGTAGACCCTCACCACTCTCACACCCACAGTGGAGCAGAGGCATTATGAAAGCCTCCACATGGCCCTACACCCATTTCTAGATCAGCACAGGATCACCGTTCACGTGTTTGGTCACAGATGAAATCTGACCTAGATGCATATAAAGTACCAGTCTCAAAACTGACACCCTTGAGACTAAGCTGGTGCCCTTTGAAGGCAGCAAAATAGAGGGCTTTGGATGTGGCCATTTGCATTGGAGGGTATCCCAGAACCAATTAATTGCCATTGCAAGTGTGTTTTTGATGAGCTAGGGTAAAGAGCCATTCCTCAGGAAGTGCTGGACTTTCTCCTACTCAATGAGGAGCTGTTCTTGCAAAGTACAGTCTAGGAGCAAACCCTGGTCCTCCTGAGCCTGTGGAGACCTCAGCATAGCTGTCTGGCACAGCAAGGTTATGTCTCAGCCGAGCAGATCGAGCCTCTACCTTTGAAATAATGAATAAGCGTATACACCTCAATTTTTCAAAGCTATACACTGCTCAGATCTCCTGCTACTGTAAATCAAGGTGATTTTATTGACACCAGAGGAGTTCTGCTGGGTTACATGAGCTGAATGCCTGACCCAATGCTGGAGAACAAGATTATTTTTGCTTAGTAGATAACTCACAGAACAAAACTTTTCATACAATATGCCAATTGTTTTTAACTCTACAAAATTAAGAGGCTAACTCTGTAGTTGGAGGGGGGTTGACTACTGCAAATGAACAACATATAACATTTTTTGCCTGAAACACTACTCAGTAGTTGTAAACATTGCTTAATGTCATAATTTCCCTGTAGATTTTGTAAAGCCACTCTTTGTAGAAATCCATTGATTTCACCTGCGTTGTACCGAATAGCTTGGTGTGAATTTTATTCCAAATACATACTTCTTTTTCTAAATGCCTTCCAGTTTTACTAATTAACTTCTCTCCCTTTCCCCTGCAGATTTGCCTGTGAGGAAAAGCACTGTTCAGCAAACAGCCCTGAGCACTACACGCCACTCTTCAGTTCAGCAGCTGAGAAAATGCTGTGACTCTTTAGCTGGTATCACTGAGCCCCGGTGGGAAACAGAGCCCTCCACAGCAGGCTCAGCCATGCTCAGGCCCACATTGCTTGTGGTCCAGCCCTTCCTGATGGCAGGATACACAGTGCATTGTCTTTGTTCCAGATCTGACAACGCTTCTGCCCTGAGTTGCCTCCAGGCAAAATCCTGTATCATTTGTTCTCACACTCTGCTGCTGAGAAGTGTCAGTACCTACCTCTACTTCTCATTTACATTTGCTATTAGGGTCACCTTTGTAGAGCCCAGCTCACTGCATTTCTCACCAGAGAGAAGAATATTTTGTATAAAAAGGTAAATTAAACCCTTCTCTTATTCCCTGGACACACACCCAGACTTCCTACATGACCCAGGCAGCACTCCTGTGCCCTGAAGTCTGCTTCTTAGGTATCCAGCTCCACACCATTAGCTCAGAGGCACAAGTCAGCCAGCTCCTGAAACTTGTGCTCTGCGTTATGTTTTCAACCCCTCTCAGGTGAGCATTGCAAGCTGCACATTTTGGCTCAGGATCCCTTTTTATGGGTACCACAAATCCTTGCAAGGCTCTCCTGCACGATGTCCTCTTTGTGCTGTGCCTGCTTGTTAGCCCTCCCCTCACACCAAGGAGACTGGCTAATAGCTGTAAAGATGCCTTCACAAAGTTTCTTTCTCTATGAGGTTCCTGTCTGTTCTCTGTGCTCTGACACTTGCTGCTGGCACTGGTGCTGTGGCAGCTCCACTGGCCCCAGCTTGGGTCACTGAGCCAAAATTTCTGACACAATGAAGGAGAGGCCCAGGTAAACCTACTGCAGACATGCCAGGCTCACCTAAGCAGAAGGTACCACAAAGAAGTCCTGGACACAGTCCCTCACTTATCACTGAATCTTGGGACCCCAGCATGAGGAGTCTGGTTCAGCTTCCTTTGTCCTGCTCCTGTGCATGAAAAGCCTGATGCTAATTCACAAAAATAGCACTGACCCCTATGTTTTCATATTTTCAATTTTAAAACATTTTAAACTGTATCTATTTTGCTACCATTAAATACATTGGTTCCTCTTAAGATAGTAACTAGTGTAACAGCTAGAGCAAGGATTCAAGAAATTAAACTAATTCATGTTCCAATGAGATGGTGTGGAGACTTAAAGTGGAAAGCAAGCTACAGAACAGGGGTATTAGATCATGCATTCTTAGTTACACATTTACTATATCTATAACAGCTCACTTTTCTATTTTAAACCCTACTAAGTGGAGACTATTTAAATGTACTGCTGTAGTAATAAAGGAAAGGTCAACTCAATGTCTGTCTTGGCCATTAATCAATCTTCCCCATACTTTCTAATTATCTTGATTGCCTGATTGAATGAAGCATGGGACACTGATCATCTATATGTTCCTTGGTTATATCTGCTCTTGGCTTTCTTTTTTTTTTTTTTTTTGAGACAAGAGAGGATTTTTTCCATGTAGTGACTGTTTTTTGAAAAAGATCACCAACTTCTTGCTCTGATAACTATCTCCTTTGCTGCCTTATCTCCCACCATTTTCTGTAGCAGTTTTGCAGGCTGTTCCCTATAAAATGTTGAAGTGTCTTTAATCATCTCAGACAGCAATTTTGTGTTGGTTTTTTTCCTCCCCTTTTCAGCAATCTGGGATTCCCAGCATCAGTCTTTCTCTCTGTCTCTCTCTTTCTCTCTGTCTCCCCCCTCTCTGACTATGAATTGCAGTTTTTTGTTTTTAGAGAGATCTTAATGCAATGCAGTAAAACACAAACACAGGAACGAATTACAGACATGAAAAGATCAGATTTTTTTATAGTGATAATTCTCTTTTACTCCTGGGTGTCACATATCCATGAGGGACCCCAGAACTTCACCAAGGGCAGCCAGACAGCTTGTTACCAAGACACTTGGGACCGCACAGCACATCTCCATCCCCAGGTGACAGGCAGGGCCTTGTGGAAAGAGTGTGGCAGGGGACAGACAGCAGGTCACATGCAGCCTGCAGAGATCTAGCCCAGGGACTGAAAATACATGTGAGTAATGGCATACAGAAAGGGGCAATTGTGCTGCTCCCATACCAGCTCTGGGAGTTTGGTCTCAGTTCAGCTGCACAGGGTGACAGGAGACCTGCAAGGATGTAAGCCTCATCTTAATTTTTCTGTACTGAATTCATTGGGAGTTTGAGAGAATGTTTGAAGAATGCAAAAGGGGATCCTTTGGAAGCATTTCTCACCCCTTTGATTATCTCTACAGCTTGACTGCATGAGTCATACAACCCAGCTTTTTCAGATATCCATTAATGCCAGGCAAACAAAGCATATTCAACACATCACTGTCTTACCGTGAGGTTTGTTTTCTTCCTGTTCATAAATAGTTTGAGAACAAATGTGCTCATTGTTTGAAATTTTTAGCCAGTAATTTGTGCAACTTACACAGAGCCACAATTTTCTCAAGTAGTTTATGGTGAGCCCTGTCTTCCTTCAAAACTATATCAGCAGGCAGGCAGCCTCCACAAGCTCTCAGTGACAAGGCACCAGCAACCTCTCCAAACCTCTGCACAACTTGGCCCTTGCTAGAACCAGTGTGCACTGGTGGTGCTTAGGTGCTCCAGCCACACCCCAAAAGCCAGATTAAACTTCTCCATCATGATATAAAAATGGAACTGGAATATTGCTGGGCAAGTGTTCGCCTATTTTTCCCGGTGTGAATGCTGTTACTGAGAGACAGCTTGAACTCTTAACATCCTCATTCTTTACACACTGACACCCCCCAAATCAGGGTAATTTCCCCAGCAGCTCTGGAGCAGTGGGCTGAAGCTGGGGCAACCTAAGCTACTGCATTCCCCAGCGCAGCACCAGGATCCCCAAAGCTGGGTTGAGCCAGCTGGCACCTTTCCAAAGCAGATACCCCCTGGGTTCCTGAAAGAGGCCAGCTGAGATTGCTGGAGTGTCACACTCATTTCTCCTTCACTTGCCCATACTTTAATGGCAGAAACCACTCACAACAATGCCTGAGCAGCTCCTGCTGCCCAGCATATCCTGTGTCTTGGTGCTTCCCTGCTCTGCACATTAACCACACAGCAGTTGGACAGATCTCTGTCCTGAAGATCTAGAGAGCCTGGCAGTAGGATTTTCTTCCTTTTCTTGGGAGCATTTTGTGGGGCCAGCTGCTGATTTTAGACATTGCAGAGCCACACTGGCAGCACTTGCAGTACCTTGGTAGATGCCGCCCCTGGAAATAAACAGTACAGCCAGGTTAGGGTGGGTTAAGGGAGATTACTGTTGTATGACTCTGTCTTATTTCCTAGTCTTCCAAAGACAACCCAGCAGTGATAAATGAAACAGTACCCCTAATGGAAAATTACTAGCTGCAAGATTACAAACTTTAGATTCAGTAATAGCACATTCAGGCAATATTTACATGAAAAATAAGAAAAACCTCTGACAGAAGAATCTTTCATGTACTTGTCTGGTTTTATCACCCAGCTCACAGTTTTATCTTGTATTTAATCATATTGCCCTTCATGTGCCATCCAGTAGCCAAAGTACTAAAATATTCTTAATCTCTCTGTATCTCATTACAATGTAAGACAATGGTTTTGGAAAACTCTCTGTTAAGTATGATATATCTCAGCTGCATAAAGTATATGCTCAAAATTCATACAGTACATGGAATAGCACTAAAAATTCTAGAACCATCTTAAAAGCAGAAGAACTGTATAAAATGATGCACAAAATACAGAGTGATGGGTAGGTAAAGTGTTATTAATACATCATAAAGACAAATGAAAAATATCAAATGCAATTTCATTTAATAAAGAACACAGAGAAATACATATCAGTAGGTCTCATGGCATAAGACTTGCTTTGAAGGTTGTATCCTTCCATCCTCAGAGGAGGGCTCCATGACACCTGTTTAGGGCACGTTCAATTGAAGAGAAATCACTTTGTTTTGTTTTTAATATCTAAATCTGTAGTCAGTAGGACATAACATTTTCAGGCCAGAAGAACATGATACAATAAGCCAACAATATTTATAAATATTGTTATTTACTCAATTAAATCACTGTCAGCTTTAGATCATGGATATTAGACCATGGATCATGGATATAGCACTGCATAGCACTGGGTCCTTAATTGCACGTGACTGTTGTCACACCTTGGTGTTAAAATTACTTACCATCTACCTGCATTTACAAGTGGAAACCCCTTTAGAGAAAAGTAAGTGTGAATAATGTTGTTGTTGTTGTTGTTGTTACTGTGATTATTATTATTATTGTTATTATTATTATTGCTATTATTTTAGCCTCATCTGGATGGAGTTTTACATGCTGAAGAGTATGAAGTGTCATTGTGGAAGTCGAAGTCTCTAGAATGAGTGAATTTGGGATGCTGTATTATACTGCAAATAGCTGGCAATTTATTAGTTACACATTCCATTTAATACACTGGTTTCTGTGTATTTTAAGATCTCTGTTTTTAAGTCTCTCTAAGACCCCTGTTGTTTCAATTACTTATCACTGTGGCCTGAGGTATCATTACTGTGCTGAGGATAATAAACAACTCCTATTTCTGCTGCTGGAGCTGTGACTAACTTAGCACGATCAAGAAGCAGCATAGGACGGAGAAGTAAGTGCCATATGGCAGGTGGTTGATCCTAAATCATATTCTGCTCTGCCAGCTTTATTATGTGGTCTGGGGCAAACCTCTAAACCTTACTTTTTGGAAGAGCTGAGCACCATATGAGCCCACAACATTTATTGACTACACAAGATCAGATAGTGGTTTTGAAATCGTATATCTTTTGCTGTTTCTTTGCTGTAATAGGGTTGAGGTGTCTTGTTAGGAATAGCAAGAGTCTATTTAACACAGCAAATTTAGAAATGCAATAGTTTTGTTCAGTTAGGAACAAGCTAAGGAGGAGGACTAAGGAAGGACTAAGCATCAGAGCCATTCCATTTGCATTACAGCATGGAGCTGGATGTCAGTGCATGTTCTGATGGGGAGCTTTAGCACTTAGGGGCTGAGACATCTGTCTTCTCACATGAAGCCACAATGAGAGTTATCTCATCTGTGTCTGTCCATCACCTAACTTAAGTCAGTTTTAAGGGCAAAGAATTATGTCACCTTTTATTTGCTTACAATGCCTCAGAAGTTATATATTAAGAGGTTTTTCCTTTATGGAAGAGTAGAAGAAACACTCCCTAAACTCAAAGTTCATACAGAATCCTGCTGTTACCATTCTTGCAATCCTTTCAGCTGATTTATTCCCATTAAATCTAATGTTACAGGAAAAAACTGCTTTGCAAATATTTAATGGCTTCTATGAGTCTGAAAAATGAATCCATAAGTTTGTGCTTCTTTAAATATCTTATTTTTTCCTCAGATATTCAAAAGAAGCGGTGTCTGTTGCTTTTTCCTGCAGATGGGAGGCTGTGAGGTCTCAGGCATTTGAACGTCTTCCTCTTTAGGGGTTTTTTGGACAGACTAACTTGCAGACTTGCTGACCTAAAAGTGGATTTACCATCCAAAAAAAACCCTGGCACTTCAATAAGAAGATTGAAAACCCATCTACAGTGCTCTTCTATCTGTGCCCAAGCATGGCCAAGGTTTCATCATATTGCCTGTACCCCGTCTTCCACCAGCAAATCTGAAAAGAAACTGCCTTGCCCGATCATACTGCTGGCTCAGGTGTGTAGACTTTTCAGAGTGCTGGGAAGTCACACAGCTGTGAAAGATTACCTCTGAAGACACCTTTAAACTTGCCCCACCCATGGATTTCCCATCACAGCTACTCTTCTAGCCCAAATGTCTTTGTGCTGTATTCCTGTGATATTGTCATCTGCAAGGTAGGTGCAAAACCCTGCACGTGGCAAGGCACAAGTGTAATGGGGACAGGAACTGGAGACACATCTTGGAAAAGAGAGCTGCTTGCAACCATGTCAGCCTTTCAGGACAGCTGTCCTCCACAAATCTGGCCCTGGATGGAATATCAGCCAGCAGAGATGAGTTTTTAATACCTCCAGGATTATTTTGGAAAGAAATTCTCTTTACAAGATGGGAAGAGTCCACAGAGAACTCATACAGGTGCCCATGGATGGACTGTGAGCAGAGCAAGGCTGCCACACTCTCCAGAGAAAGTAGCTGCTGGTAGCTGGGTCTCTTGCAGAGGTAAAAAGATTGATGGCTTCCTCTCTATCCATTAGTGGAATGGTCAGTCCCCAGTTTGGAAGGAAAAAAGAGAACTATCATAGAAAATTAAACAGAGAGACAAGGGTTGTTTACAATCTCTGCATTAAAGATGTGCAATGGGATGAAGAGATACCCTCCCCAGTGCTGAGGGTGTTGTGCAGTGATTTGTTCCAGGGCAGAGTGTTTACACAATGCTTGTATTTTATACCCCCACACATAAATGGCAAAACAACCCCCTCCCCAAATAAGTAATGACCTTTTTTCAGAGTACAGGTAAGTAAGGGGACAGCTGTATATGGTCAGCACTTTAGTTTATGTCTACAACGAGATTGTAATTCCTCTCACACTTACTTTTCCCCTCTCTGCTTGAAAATCCTATTGTATGAGTCACTGTTGCATGGCAGATGTAAACATCAAGCTTGGTTTTCCCCACATACAGAAAGCTCCTCCCTCCATAAAAACTGTCTTTTTTATTTTTTTATTTTGCCTTACCCAGATATAATCTTGAGGTGTTACACATAGATCTCCATTACAGAAAGTTACAGACATTTTACAAAATACAAAATGAGGAATTCAGATATTTTAAAGTGAAAATTGGCACTGTTTTTATGTCGTTTTATCTGCAAAGGCATGGAGAACCTTAGACTTCAGAGGGTGTAAAAATCATCACTCACATGTTTTATAAAGTATCATTGGTTTCCTAGAAATAACATTTGTATATGCTAAATCTTCTAGATTATTTGGTGTTAATTATACATAATACCTTGCTATCTGTCAAGATTTCCTCCAAATCTAATTCCCAGAACTAATATTTCATGATCTTCAATTATGTAAAATACTGACTTCTAGACCCAACGAGGAGTGAAATAACAGACCTTAAACTATCAGTGGAGCAACAGTCTCATTTCAGGCCTTTCAGGGAGTAAAGCAAGGACTGTTCTGCACTTTGGGAAAAGAAAGGACCATTTCTTTTGCAACCCAGTGAGTTTTTAGCAACAATTGTTTAAAGAACCTCATTAGCATAAGAAAAAGGCTCTTGGTAAAAATGAATTAGCAGTCACAGTGCAGGTGAAGGAGGCAGATAATATATGCAAGGTAAATGGAACAGATTGTGAATATGGTTGATCACATGGCTGTCATTTCCACCTGATTTCTGTCTGACATATACTTCCATGTCATAGGAAAATGGCCCCATTTCAGTTTTGTGCTTCATGTGGGAACACAGTCTGTACCTGGAGAATGTGTCAGCTCCTGTGTTGCTTTGGGCACCTCTGCTCCACAGCTCCCAGGGTTGCTCACTATCACTGGCTGGCCCAAGGGCACTGCATCCCAGCCAGCAGTGGATTGTAACAATCCCACCGTCAGTATCTGTCACTAGAGTCAGGGAGAGAAGACTCTGAGGTGCAGGAGTGCCTCAAATGGCTGAGAAACATCGTGGAGGATTCAGCTGTCCTCTGCTCAGTGCTTAAAACACCCAGTTCTACAGTACTAAGGCAAGATCCTGCTTGAGTGTGGAGCAGGGAACAGGAATGGAGTCTTACAGGGACAGTCCTGCAAAAATTTTAGGCTGGGTTATTGGTGTGCACAGAAGCATCTCCAGGAAAGAGCAGTTCTGAGGATGAGGTTCGCAGCTGGTAAACCAAAACCCAGGAGTCACACTCACCTCTCCTTTCCTTGTGGCAGGGATCCCAAATATTGGGTATTACTGTCATCATTGTCCTCATTATTTCGTATGGAAACACTGGTAACTGCCATGCTTTGAAAGTGTGGTTAGCAGTGGTTGTTTGGAGAAAGAACAGAAAAAAAATTAAATGAGCCCTTCACAGGTAGATCCTCCCAGCCCCTGGCCACCAACAATTAATGACTTCTTGGCATGGGCAGTGTACCTCTAGCTCACATGTAACAGTCAGCAACAGCCCTATGGTCTATACATTTCTCTGATGCCTTTTGAATGCATTATAGTTTGGATTTTCTCAGAGTCTGCAGTGCTGAGTCCATGTGTATGGCACGTAAAATAAGCGTGTTTTAAACTTGCTAGTTGAATGGATGTTCCCCAGCTTTTACAGTTGAGGGAGTACTGAATCATCATTCTTCATTTACCTTTCCTACACCACTCATTCTTCTATAACCCCTTGTTATAACTCTTTGCAGGTATCCCTTCTCTAGACTGACAAGTCCATGTTTATCTGAAGTCTTTTTATATGAAGGTGAAGCTGAAGCCTCCCTAATGCACCTCACACTTTGCAAAATGAAAAAAAATGTAGATATTATACTGTATAATCTGAGAAATAATATTTGATCATGTAATTAGACTGTATCATAGGCAAATGCTCTAGGGAACAGAGTTAATGTTGCATGTACAACCTTAATTTTATTTCCTGACTTTTAAATGCCGAACTAGGCAACTTTAACATTTTCTTAATGCAATTTTTGTATGGAATATTATATAGGCTATTACATATGCATGCATCTTGAAATCTGGAATACATTAGGCTGTAGCACACGGATTGTGGCACACACATCTGAGTACTAGATGTCGGCTCTAGTCTTGACTGGCACCAGCTCAAAATTACACAGGTCATTTCAGAGTGGTGATTTCAGTGTTTTTGAGAGTCACTGCCCTGTTGTTTATTTGGTATTTCTGTAAGTCCTACACAGGAGTGTTACAGAGAATTAGCTTGAGAAGTCTTTTATTTAAAATGGATTGATGATACTTTTTACAACCTCCTTTGTACAAAGCTAGCCTTATTTGAATATTTAGGCTTCAGCAACTTGAGAGAAAAAGTATGTCCTTAGAAGCTTTAAAAATTATGAAAATGTCAGAGAATACTACAAAAACATAAAATAATTTTCCAAACAGAATGACACCATGGCTTTACTTCCTGATCTCTGCAGACCTCCCTGGGTATGAAGACAGTACAATCAAAAGCTAAGAATTTCCCCTTTCAAGTGGTAAGTGTAAGAAGCCCTTTTCTAGCTATAAAGGGCTATAAGATGACTGACTTCAAGGCTGACTTGTAAAGGATTACACACTGTCCTTTCTCCATCTTGTTCCACACTGTAATGTCAGGGTATCTCTGAAGCTATATGGCAATTTTAGAGGTTAGAAGAAATCCTTTGCAAAGGCAGAGTACTGAAAAAACTGCAGGGTAGACACTTGGATAAACCAGAATATAGGAATGATTGATGTAGCTCACCTAAATAATTCAATATTCAATCATCAAATGAAAAATAAAACACACCATACATGTATTGTCATGAATTTGTGACACAAGAGTGTACCATTGGAAATAGGGGTTTATTTCCCTGGTCAAAGACACCTGATACGTGTCAGGATTACGAAAGTTTAATATCATATGACAAGAGCAAGATATCTACTGTCTTTGGAAGTTACTCTTGAAGAATGTCACCATGGACTAGATGGAATATACCACTAATAAATCACAGCAATGTTCTTCCAATAGACTAAGTGATTTTTGAAAAGGGCAAAAAAATCAAATAACATATTCAGCTAACAGGATTTGATCAGCCGATCATCTAGTGAATATTAAAAGAGCTGATCTGATGAATAAATTATTCAGTGGAAGAAGGCAAAATTAACAAATTATGTATTTGCTGAACAACAGCTAAATCATTCAGCACATATATAATTAAATATTTATTCATACATATTTATAAATAGTTCTTACACTTTTCTTTTTTTTTTTTGTTTCATCCAGGTGAATAAAAACTCTCAACTCTTTTTTTCTTTCTTCTGAAGAAAGTGGAAAGAGCCTGTCTTCAGAAAGCTTGATCTCAGGTCACAATCTCATTGAAGCCATCTTAATTTGCATTTTTAATCTATGTAAGTGAACATGTGAAATCTCAAATGTGTGTCAGGTTTTAATATTTAGTTTTCCTGTTTTCTGGAGGCAAGTGTGTCTGTCTGCAAGTCTGCAATTGTAAAGAAAGAAAGGTTATGTCTGTGCTCATGCTCTGGTTAGATGTACTGGGGCAATGGATTTTCTTTCAAACTTGGACAGCTGTCTTTTCTGATACTTGGGTTTTCCAGGAGCCACAGTATCTTGCTTTCATACATCTATATGGTTAGAAAACAACAATTTCTTTGGAAATCATTGTCTACTCCATCATTAATAGAGCTGACCAGATAGGATTTACTAGTAACCATAGTATTAAAAAATAAATGTGATTGAAGAAATATAGAGATAAAAAAAAAAACCACCAGCTTTTTTGTTCTTAACAAGCTGAATTCTACACAAGTGAAATGGTTGGTTGTAGAGGGACAGCAAGAAATGCTTCCTTGAAGAGACACTCTTCTACCAGGTGGGAGGATTTATATTGACTTTCAAATGTTAGTCCAGACTAAAAAAAAAATGTAAATTATCTAAATTCTGATCTCATCTAGTCTACCTAAGGATGGCAGAACCAGCATCAAACCCAGTAGATACTTTCAAGGAGAGTGGCCGATATAAGACTTCCTCAATTTTAAATAAGGATTCAGAGAAAGAGCATTAGCTAAAGTTAACTCTCACCTCTCTGTTGGTATCAATGGGCAAGTTCTTCTATTGTAGGTCATAAACTCACTGTCAAATAGCAAAGAAACAAGAAGATAATAATGAGGATGCTCAGGATATAAAGAGATTCTCATGACAGAGTAATCACAAAAGAAAAGCTGATGGACACTCAGGGTATTCTCATATTATTTTCTGAGACAACCACACACATCTCATCAATTTTCTTTTTCCCAGATTCTTTACATTTAAACAAGTAAAAGCATACATTTTCATAGAACATTACTTGCTGAAGTGCTATTCTGAGATCATCTCTGGATGGCTTTTGGTAGCAACTCATCTGCATCTGGAGAGCCAGAGGTGGGTGATGCATCAGATGAATTCCAGCCTCTGCAAATACAGCATCTGTGCATTTACCCTCGAGGAAACATGGTTTCACCTATTTTTTTTTTTCCTAAGCAAATGTAGCTTGTGGACACATTCCCAAGCATAAAGACTTGCACGGTGACGGAATTTCTTCTCACATGAAACCGCAGCAGTCTCCCAGCCCTACTTCCAGAAAATTTTGCCTGTATGTGCTGTTGTCTTTTTTTTCCCCCATTTCTATTAACATGGAATTCAATTCAGTTTATGTTTCAAAGTTTTTGGAACCTCTCACAACTGAGTCTTTTTGTGACACTAGTCAGTGTGCAATTGAGGTCTCAGGAAACTCCAGGTTTTGCCCATCGCTTTCTTCTTTTCTGGACTTCTAAGAAATTATTTTGCCCCCAGCTTTTTAGGATCTCCCACAGGATTACTAGTGCTGCTTCTACAAGATTACTAATGTAGAGGAAATCCTTCATTTCAGTTCCATGAAGTGGTTGAACTCTGCATTTAAGGATGCAGAGAAGCTGTTGTCATTATTTCATGTAAGTTTTAGGGGCTGCCTGAGAACGGGATAGTGATGAAGGGAAATGCAGGGAGGAATTTGCACCCTTCTGTTCCTAGGCTCTCTTTAAAGCTGGGAAAGATATCTAATATGGGCTGAAGCCTTACTTCAGCAAAGAATCATGTATCATTCCCATGCCTCCATCACTGTTGGTATCTTCAGGCATCTTTCACGCCCATGTTTTTTGTCACATTAAGCTGAGTTGACTCTCTGCACAGTAGACACCACAAGGCTGATCATGTGTATCCTGTTGTGCTTAAACCACAGTCAGGGTCCCCATCTAGATCAGTTTAAGGAAGATTCTGTTTCCAGCTGTTTTCCTCTGTCCATCCCATCTGTGTTTTCATTGTAACTGACGTGCACAGCTTGCTTGACAAAATCTGACTATTTTTGAACAGCTGCCAAGCTGTGTGAGTGCTGGACCCAAGTGTAACACTTCAGTGCAAAATATCAGTCAAGTCTCTGCTTGGGGAAATCAGCATTTTCTAGTCTAACTGAGTTCTAGCTCAGTGTGACTTCTGACCTGCAAGGACCACCTTTTTGCAAGCTTGGACAACAGAGATCAGAAAGCACATGAAGGGCAGGAAGCAGCAGGACCAGCGAGAGTCGCTCAGGTTTAGTCAAGGAGCTGGGTCCCAGCCTGTGGAACAGCAGCTCTGCCTTTAGGTGCACAGCCAGGAGACCTCTCAAGATGCTGGTCTCAAAACACCAAGTGTGCAAAATGAGGACTAAGCATTGCAAAGAGCAGCTATGCAATACAGAGCAACTCCACATCCTATGGTGATGGCCAAGACCAAGAGAAAGCACCAAGGCTGGGCAAGGGCTAGGGAAAGAGCTAATGCTCTAGAAAGGTGAAGCTATTCTAAAATGCTCCAACACAGACAGTGAAGATTTTTTAGGGCAGATGGAAGTTTGGACTGTGTTGTGTCATTCATTTTATCCATGATGAATTTCTAAAAAATGCTCAGCAACAGGTATCCTATACTGTTTCTCCCTGCTTGAAACTGCTTTATGTAAGCTATCTTTAATTAAAACAAGCTTTTTCATGTGTCCACAATTGATTCCTTAAAATATTAATAATTTTCCCCACATTGGGTATCAGAGCCATTGCTTTTTCCTGTGTATCTTTTAACTATATTTAAATAATTCATTATTCCATTTTCCAGCCCTTGGGGTTTCTTTTACACCATGTGATCCCATTTAAAACAGAGGATATTTCCTCCTCCTAAAGTTATAGGATATTTTCTATCTTTCCAGTGTTTACTAGGCATAAGAAACCAGTTAGCAACCATTTTATTAAGACACAACTGTAGCATGGAACTATGTGTCTGCCTGTGTATAAATGCCCTTTCCATTGCTCATCAATCTTTCACTAATTAGAAAGACAAAAATATTTTAAAACCAATTAATGTCACTGAGAAACATTCCAGTAATTCTCTAAATACAATGTAACCATGATAGATACATTTCAATTATTTCAAAGCATGTTCACAGAGCACTGAGTAAGCCTAAGGGAAAAGAAGGGACTAAAAGCTGCACTGCTTGGCTGATGAATCTCTGACATAGGATGTGGATTAAGGTTTAAGTGAGACCAGCAGTTCACATTCTCCCTCAAAAAGCTCCTGAGTCACCTGATTAAAGTGCAACCTTGACAAATATGCACAGCGCTGTCTCTCACAGTTGGAATCACCAAAGAGGCTAAAAACAGCACCGTGTACTGCATAATCTCTAACCTCAGGGGACAACAAAAACAGAGAATTGCTGTGTCAATCTCATTTCCTTGTTAGGCTCATTATCATAAATGCAGGCCTTTGGTTTTGAATGCCACACTTCAATAAGATTTACCTATCAACAGCTGCCGAAATATTGAATTCCACAGTCATCTTTTCCTTTTGATGCTTTCCCTTTTGTTTCTTTATCCATAAACATGAGCAACTGAGCTAAGCTTAAATTAACTAGCCGGGGTTAAATGTTTAGGGCAGCAAATTATGGCTAGCCAGCCTGCAGAGTGGTTTAGATTACAGAGGAGTGTTGCCAATCTCAGCTCTCATCATACACTCCAAATGTGCAGAGCAATATTGGCAGTTCATGGCCAAATCCTGCATGCTTTAGTTATCACAGAAGCGCTGCTCCCATGAATAAGTGGAGCAAGATTTAGCCCCTGCTCGGAAGATAGGGATGAATCACACTTTTATTCTTTGAGTACCTCACAGTACCTTCAACACAGACATGTTCAGTGATTGATAGCCTGTGTCTAGATTGGGTATTTTTCTATATACTGACAAATATTCTCTTTGCAGTGATTTCTAGGAGCAGAGGAGTCTATACTGCAGCAATGTTGGGTTTCTTATTTTTCATTGTGCCCATTGTCTTTGTTTTGATTAGGTTTTTTACCGAGGGTCAGTTACTTCCCATCATTTTTCTGCTTAGAGAGCTCTGCAATAATCCTGTTACAGATCTCCAGCCCTTAGTGTCAGTGAAACAGTGAAAACTTGAATCTGTAAACAGGTAGGGAAAGACACAACCTTCTCTTCAGGGTCAAATCCCAAGTCATGGCACAGTCTAAGGGAAGTGAAGGCATTTGGCTTTCTGAAAATGAGCTGCTGGTATCAGCTAAGGCTATTTTTTTTCAGCTGATCAAGGTAAATGCTATGTGTTAACTGTTTTCATCCAGTGTGCAACCACACTGAGTCTGTAATTCCAAGTTAAATGTTTGGTTAATAATAATTTCATGACTACATGCTGAGACCACAGGGGAGCAGTAGGCTGTGCCACAGGGAGCAGCCATGGAAAAGAGCAGCCCAAAACTGCTCACAGCAGATACAGCAGCACCTTCCCATACTTGGAGACCACCACTTCACCCAGCCTGCCTCTTTGCCAGTCTAGGGCCATGCTCTTGCACCCCAAAGGTACATAGTCCTCTTGCAAGAGTGGCTGCGTACCTGTACACAGCTCAGGAGCAAAATGGTGTTTCCTTAAAAAAGGGCATTCCACAAAGAAAAACGTGGGACCACCGGGTTTAGACAGTTTTAAATCACAGGACTGACCTGCAGGAACCCATCAGATTAGGCACAAAACACAGTCTTTTGGCCACAACACCAGAGTCCTTCATCTGAAGCTCAGGTGAAAACATAAAAGGAAAGGTGGGGAGACATCAACTGATTTTTTAGGTATACATACCCAGAAGAATCGCTGAGAGCAAACTAGAGGAAAAGCCAAGCTTCCTTAAAAGCAACTGAAGTGATGTTTTGGTGGTGATGGACACTGTCAAAAACCTCAGCAGAAAGAAACTCAATGCATATTCCATTTTCTTCACAGAGGAGGTCCCCACCTCCTATCAGTGGCTTTGAGCCCCATTAACTCCAAACCTGCTTCTCTCTCCCTGTCCATGGAGAGCCAGCATCTGCCCAACAATCTGCCTGGACCCCGTATAGAGGGCAGCTTGGAGGACATGACCTGTCACCCCTGGTTTTCTCTGTCTGTACAAGGCTCATGTTAGGCAAGGATTGTTTCTTCCACGAGGAGCTCAGAGGCAGGCGTCTACAAGAAAGAGTAGTGAGCTCTATGAAGGTAGTTGACACCTGACAAAGTAATTTTGGACTGTTTATTTGAATATAACTTTTAAGAGCCTAACACTAACTTTATACAATTTTAGAACTGACCTCCAATAGCTGCTGTGGCAGAGGCCAGTCAGATGAGACAAGGCAGAGGACATATTTAATTTCTGAGTGGGAACAGTTTCTCTCACATATTTCCAGTCTTTACTTTGCATTACAGTACAATTTTTTTTTTAAAGCACAAGTGATCAGACTCAGGCAGGAAACAAAGAAACTTATGATTGATTTTGCTTAGGTAAAACAGTGATTTCTATCACACTAGCCTTTACTCGATGCTTTTGGCTGCTACAAGGAATCGATTTACTCTACTTGTCATAAAAATCAAAACCAAATCCAGCCCGGCTCCTGGTACACCCTGCATGAAAAGAATGCCTGGCTTGTAGAACTTAACTCCATTTTTCTGCAGTAGATGGGCTGAAGATTGCAGGAGTTACCATCAGCAGAGAAGTGTTGCATCTCATTACCAATGAGCCCCACTCTGACTAAACAAAAAAGCTGAAATGGGAAAGCAATGACCACAATAAGTGGCCAAAATTCCATGTCACGAGAGGAATGATTTCCCACTGCTGACACTTAAATACAACTAAGGTGTTCTGCAATTTTACTTCCACAAGCCAGAGGGTTTATTGTAATCCTGATAAATTATAGTAACAGAAGCAAGCGAGAAGTGGGACAGAAGAAGGGAAATGGTAATGCAAAATATAAAATTGCTTAGCAGAAAAGAATGGAGAGAGCAAGCGAGCAGTTTGTTATCGTTTATTTTTCTTCAACATATCATTTGGTTTCAGCTGTCTCCCATCTCACCCAGATCTCCACCATTTCTCAGAAACGTCTTTCGATGGCATCTCATTCTCCTCCTTTCACCATCGCTTCATTATTTCTTAACTTTCCCTGAAAGGGCCCGGGCAGGCGACAGGAGGAAAGTGAGCAGGGGACGCGGGACCAGCCCGTGCCCCACGCGTCCGCCGTATTTAAGCAGTTTGCAAAAAGCGGGCGGAGGGCGTTGCAAAAAATGTTAAATGTGATTAATCTCCCGGATTCCTGGAAATCTGACATGCATGAGTTACAGCGAAACCTCTTCTACTTCGCCATGAAATGCTTTTGCATAATGAGAAAGAAAATGTCCTCTGTGCCCTAATCAACTCTGACAGGTCCTGGACTCCCAAATACTTTTATTTATGGCATTATTTATTTCACCCCTAATAACCCGGGAGGCGGGCCCGCGGCTCGCTCCGTGCGGGGAGAGGAGGAGAGGGAGGGATGGAGGGATGGCCGGCGGGGCTCCGCGCCCGGCCGAGGGGACACAAAGTTTTTGCGGCGGCCGTCGCTGGGCGGGACG
>VXAX01003390.1:243451-361102 GCA_013399835.1 Leptocoma aspasia | reverse complement strand
GGGGGCTGTGCCGGCAGCCGCGCAAGACTTGGCGGGGCAGGCGCCCGCCCGGCGGTGCGCACCTGCGGGAGGGAGCTGCCGCTGCTGCCGCCGGCGGCGGGGCGGGGGCGGACGGGGGGAGCCCCGGGCCGGCCGCTCCGCTCCGCTCCGCTCAGCCCCGCTCCGCTCCGCCGGGGAGGGCGGCAGGCTGGGGCCGGCTACCGGAGGAGCTGCTGGTAATGGAGAGGCTGCTGATAGAGAGGTGGCGATTTTAACAGAAAGAAAATTGATCGGCTGCTTGCCTGCACCGTTTTCATAAGATGCGGTGACAAACACGAGATCAAATTATTTTTTATTTTTTTTCTTTAAAGGTGTAAGATACCGAGATGCTCAACGCATATCTTTCCTCTAGTGATGGCTTGGAGTTAAAAAACCACGTAGATCTTGATATGCAACCTAAATTTGGCATCAGGAAATGGGAAATTGCATCTTTAAGCAGAGTACAATCAAAAATGAATTACAATAAATCCTATATAATTGCATAGGTCATTCTCTTTAATGAGATTTTATTAACCTGACTGTCAAGCTTTTGAGTCAGGCAGATATTTTATCTTCTTCAACTGATAAAAGTGTCAGCTATAAACCACCATATAAATATTCATAAATCTACACATCTGTGGCAGCCTATCAGCATCATTCTTTTGGACATTAAAAGCATTCTAATTACTTTCTGTCTAGCAGAGCTGAAATGCTGCCTGTTATAGTATGTGCTTGGCAGGCATGATTGCTTTTGTTTGCCATCACAAATAGCAGCATCCTATTTTATATACTGATGGTCCAGAATATATTCAGGGTTTGACTGAACAGGATGAATATTATGAAGCACCATCTGGTTTTGATAACATCGGGTATATTAACTCATCTGTTAATTTTTGACACATCATTGATTTATTTATTTAGAAAAATTGGATCCTGTTTTGGTATGTTGCTGTTTGCCTTTGTAACAAATGCGATGACATTTCCTTACTAAACAGGGAGATATGCTAGTTAATAGGATATATGGCTATGTTTTAATGCCTGTTTTCGCTTAGAAGTAGCCTTGTACTGGATGAATTTAGCATGTCTTGTTACAAATAATTCAAGTACAAAAAAGTTTAACACTTGAATTGAATAGCCAGAGAATTCACATCTCTGGGGCACAGTTCTGTGATCCATGGCAGAAGGTCATCTTTCTTCATGAAATTGCTTCTTATATGAAATGCCCAAATGGTGGTATTTAAGTATTCTTTGTGGCCCACAATCAAAACACTGATGATAAATGTGACACCTACATTTCTTTACAGAAGCAGATTATGCCATGGAAAACATTCAGCTGTCTGGTAGATGATATATGAGGCCATATTCGCAGCAAAGCCCTCTGGGCTTCCATGAGCAGAAGTTTGGACTTTCTTTTTCCTGAGTACATTGTGCTAACCAGGCACTAGAGCAGGCTTCAGAGCTTGTCTTTGATTTAGTTCTATGCTAAAGAGGTAGTGAAGGAACTGCCATTCATGTACCAAAGTTCTTTGAAGTCCCTGTCCCTTCAACTGCACATTCAGGCTTTACTTTGAGTTCCTGTATGGGTCCCAGCTTACCCTTTGCTCAGGTTTAAATGCCAAGAGAAGCAGAACTGGAGAACGCACACCAGAAACTTGCTACAGTGTCTACAAGTTGTATTTTGCACAAGTTGTTACCAGAGGCTTAGAGTTGTTACCAGAGCTGGCCCACGAAGTTAGTGAGGGGACTGGAGCACCTCCCTGTGGAGATAGGATGAGAAAGTGGGGGCTGTTCAGCCTGGATAAGAGAAGGCTGTGGAGACCTCATAGCAACCTTCCAATATCTTAGGAGTGCCCACAAGGAAGCTGTAGAGGGACTCTACAATAGGAACTGATGCGACAGGACAAGGAGTAATGGGTTCAAACTGAAAGATGGGAAATTTAGGTTAGATATGCAGAACAAAAATTTTACTGTGAGGCTGATGAGGCACTGGAACAGGTTGTCCAGAGAAGCTGTGGGTGCCCCATCCCTGGCAGTGTTTAAGGCCAAGTTGGATTGGTCTTTGGGTAACCTGGTCTAGTGGAAGGTATCCCTGCCCACAGCATGAGGTTTGGAACTAGATTAATTTTAAGGTCCGTTCCAACCCAAAACATTCTGTGATTCTATAAAGCAATAGGCAAGGTTTAGATCTCCTGGGTATTTTAATCCCAGAGGTAGGGATGCTTTGCTGAGCTATGTGCCCATCCTTCCTGCTTGGTGATGGAGTAACACCATGCAGCTTGTTCTTGGGAGCTGTAGCACAGCTAAGACGAGCAGCTGGGACCCCAGTGCTGTATGTAATGTGAAGAAGTCCCATTGTCCAGAGGCTTGAAATCCTCTTAACTAATGTGTGAGCCAGTTTAATAGCACAGGCTGCCTCTGGGAAAGCAGAGTTGGGATTTTGCCCCTGGAGAGTGGGAGCATTTGCATGTTCTCCATGCACAGTCACCCTGTACTTTGGCCAGCACCTGTGGAGTCTCTGGGCTCCCCACAGCAGCAAGGGGGACAGGCCCAGGACACCTCTTAGCCAGAGGTTCATCTCAAATGGTGGGTGTTGTAGGGAGGGACAGAGCCTCCCCCGAGTAGGTGTCCAGCTGCATGTGCATTCTGACAAGGCAGTCACCATCCATGATGTATACAGTTTTCCCACTTAGTTTATCCTCAGCACTTGGCACATGCTTACTTGAATGAAGGGGTGGAGTGCTGTAGGGCAGTTTTGTAGGGACACCTACTTCCTAAGTTCAGTTTCAGTGATACCCCTGTTTTTGCTGACACCTTTTCACTTGTGCAGGCAACAGTGAGCAAAAAGCTAGTAAAACACCACTCCTGGGATGCCTAACTTTGTGCCAGCCACTTAAACACTTCATGCAGTTGATTCTTAAACTTCAGGCATGACATTTCTGTCCCCTTGGCATTCACAGCTCCAAGTTTGCTTTTGAAAGTGGGCACCTCAAACACAATCACGACTAAAGATGCTTCCATATTTTTGCAGCTTTTTGTAATGGTTAGAACTCTTCCCAAGAGTAACCAGATTTCCCCTCTGTTGCTCTCTAAGAGACCACTCTCACCTCCAGACTCCAGCAGAATTGCAGGAAGAGGGGCTAGAGAAAGGAGGAAAAGCAGGAATTCTCCACCCAGTGCCATGGTGAAGAAAAGTCTAGCTGGAGATTGCATCATGTGGGGAAAGATCCTGCATGAGAAATGTCATCTTACAATGAGAAATGTGAAGCTGCACTGCAACGCAATCCTTCTCTCTCCCCTCCAGAGGTTACTCTGACTGCTGTTGCTGCTGTGAGCCACATGGATGGATTCATTCAAAACACCAGCAGATAGCCATTTTCTTCTGTAAAACATCAATTCTTTATTAATCTACCCAGATTATTTTCCTGGTATGAGAACAATGTGTATATCTGTCTTTAGTAGTATGTGCATTGAACAGTACTGTAATCCAGCAAAGGAAGTCCTTTTCCTTAAGAAAGCATGATGTAGACCTTACAGTGCAGCTTAAAATTTAGGGTGGGCTTTCATGGAAAGCAGAGGAAGAGCAGAGCTGGTAACACCTGTTAGTAGTGCCAAAAATATGGTATATTTAAAATGACTGGTTAATAAAGCTCTGTTATGCACAGACAGAAAAACAGTTTGTTCCATGTACAGTGAAGGTGAAAATCAGTGTTTTGACCTTACCTTAGAAATTGTGAGCCCTCATCTGGAAGTAGATCTCGAGTACTGAAATGGCCAGACAGTTGTAGTCTTTATCCACTGGACTGTCTCAATGATCTTCATGCAAAATGCCCAAGAAAACATTGCGTAGTCGTAGGAGGTGTCAAATGCTCTCAATTTTGTGACCTAAGCACAGATATTTACAGCAGTGATCATATCTAAAAATATGATGACCAAGTCTCTATGCTTGGATAAAGGCCAGTTTGAGGGGTACAAGGCTGCTGCCCCAAGATATCAATAAAAATATTATAATAAACAAATTAAGAAATACAAATAGTCAGGTGAGAGGGCTGAGTCACTGCAAGGTGAAGAGTGAGAATGACTGATATTGCTAAGGAACCTGAACGTCACAGTCTTGCTGAAAATTAAATACCAATGAATACATTCTCTGCAGGGGAGAATGTATGGTATTCAGACCCACTGAATACTTACAAAGATGACTTTTTAAACCAGCTGCCCAAGAATACAAAGGAAACTATGGAAAAGCCACAACCTGAATCCAGAGCCACTGAGACCCAACACAATGCTTATTAATAAAGCTGTCTGATCTAAGTGTTGAAAAGATCCTGAGGTGTGGGAAAAGCTGAAATTATACCTGCCAAATTTTCCAGACATCTTTTCTGATGCATTAGTTAGTGTAAGTTATCAGACTGAGTTTCAGACGTTCGTTCATCCTAAACCCTGTTTTCAGTCTGGCAGTTGAATAGCTAAGAACCTCCCCTAGTCCCAGAATCAATGAGAAAAAGATGTAAAGATGAGTGCTGTATCTGGGAGCTGGTACCTGATTTGCCATATGATCTTCTGGTTGCTTGCAGTCTCAAACAATCTAGTTAGGAATACTTATGATTTTAGCAATTTAATCCTGTTCTCTTAGCACTTTATGGGTTTTATCCAGCAAGTCCACCTCCAGGCAAATGTCTAGTTAAAGTCGATGGAAGTTCTCTAAGGCTAGAGACTCTGGGGTCTGAGACATTAGAATTACATGGTTGGTGAGCAAGGTAATAAGGAAAGGGAATATCACAATAAGACTTTAATAAACTGCTTACACTGATTTAGTCCAGTGCAGTGATTTCAATAGAATCCTACTTTCATAGAAAATACATACATTATATTAAATCAATTAAGAATCATAGATTGGTGTTTATTCAGTAGTAATCACATAAAAACAACTTTTTGTCATTTCTTAAGTGATTAGACATTGCACAGTGCTTGCATTTCTAATTATAGTCAGTCTGTAAAAGCTGAAATCCCAATTTCTAGAATATATGCTAAATAGGCAACAATTCATTTTTTCACCATCATAAGAAATAACTGTAGTTATCATTCTCATTTAGAGTTGTTCAGACTGTGGACGTGTGCACCATTACTGGTGTAGAAGTCTCTTCAAAGCAGAACCTACTTCAGCACAGAGACAGATATTTCCAGAATATGTGCTGAGAGCATCCCTCACTATTGCTGTCCAGCAGTACCCAGAAAAAAAGCATTTGTGCATCTCTGGGTTAGCCTTTCAAATGAACCCTGCTTTATCATGGCTCATTTTTATGTCTTTGAGTATGGGTTGAAGTTAAAAAAAACAGTAATTGCTGTTATTGTGTCTTTGTAGTAGATCTGATACTGAAGATTAAATCAAAAATGTCATTTCTGTATAAAATTTCAGTTACATTTTAACCATTATCACAGTGAATGTGCCTAATGCATTAAATTTTAAAACAACACTAATAATTAATTTAATCCTTATTTATATTAATGTGTATTTTGGTATCAGGTTACTTTTTGCTGTTTTTAGAATAAACCATAATATTAGAGTAACATCTCTTATAAGAGTCTAATCTCTTTTCAGTTGAATATTTCATTCATATCTTGTCCCCATGCAACAAGGATATACAAAGAATACCTAACTGTTTTGTGAACAGAGACAATAATGATTAAAATACAAACAGTATAGATGACTTCAGGTCTGGAATCAGATTATAGGATTAAAATGAATGAAAAAACCACTCTGTAGTAGGATTGCAAAGTTACAGTCAATATCATCCTGTAATAATTTTAAAGGGGAAAGTGGAAAGAAGTAAGACAAAGAAAGCACGTCTTGGGGTTGTTAGTGATGCTTGAATTTCCTGATTTTCTTCTGGTTTATCAGCTCTCAGCTGGAAAGCTGCCACATCACCAGGATTCTGTTCTTTTAATTCATATTTCATCTGCTGTGTTTTGCAGTTGCATTGATTGTAAGGGTTAAGGAAAGCTGGCCTTAGGTTAGTGGAGAGAAAGAGAAGGAGAAGCAGTGGGTAATGGACCTGGCACCTCATCGGCACCCACTTGCAAAGGGGGCAGCCGTGCCTGTGCATTTCTGCCCTTTGGAGATCATAGTGTGGACAGAGGGTATTGCACAATGCTTTGGATCAAAGATGTGTTGTAGAAATCTGCCCTCATTAGTCTGAAGCCATCTACAGGGGTGTGATATGGCTCATAAACACAGGAGGCTGGTGGCGAGGATGCTTGAAGTGGTCTTAGGGCCACTCCAGTTCTTCCCATGGAGTCCCTGGGCAATCCCTGCATGGCCCCAGGCAGCCTCATGACCCAGCACTGGGCTTGGGCTTGCTCTGCCCACCTCAGGCTCCTGTTTTTTCAGTTAAGTCCTCAGGGGATCACATCCTTGGGTTTTGTGCCGGGGAGTCGCTTCTGGCTGCATTCGACACTGAAAGTATTTGTATGCTGCTTCAGCCCTGCCCTCTTTGCAGAGATCTGGAGGATGGTACAAATGCAAATTAGTGTTGTTTCAAATATTCTTCAGGCCAGCTGTACTGACCTCAGTATAAAGTAGATTTTCCACTAAACAGTGTATCTTCTGGATCTTGAAGAACTGCTGTGAAAAGTGCCACCTCTTAAAGGCCTAAATTCTGAACATTTCTGTTCATTATGTATTATGAGTGTGATGAATCTACTGATGAAGTTAAGGTAAATGAAGGTCTGGGGTGCTTAGTCTCGTGTGTCTGTAGCAGGTTGCCTTTTCAAAAGTAAATGCGTTTGTCACTTTCTAAAAGTCAAGCCTGCCTGAGAAGTGCTCTCCAAAATTGGCAGCGCTTTAACACACCCGTCTTTTTTTCTTATGCAAAATGTTAGTTACATCTGTTTAGATACCTAGAGGAACTTAGCATTGAATAAGGTAAAAACAAACTTAAAGACACTATTTTTACTGGGGACCCTAACAGGTTGTACCATAAATATCTTGGTCATTTTCTATCTGGGTCCAGGAGGTATTATAGCAGCTTGACCTATACACGTGGACATTGCAGAAATGAGCCATCCTACTCTGTAGGTTTAGCTTGTAGCTGCTATTGCTCCCTGAGACATGACACCTCCTGTCATGAGAGGCAAAGCTGACTAGGTGCAGCATGGCATCCCTATCCTACTTCTAGAGCTGAGCTGCGGTCTCCAGAAGCTGCTGCACAACCCTATGTAGAGTTTCCTAATCATATGCAGAGCATCTTGAAGATCTGCACTCTCCACTGTGCCTTACTGGCCTGCCCACAAACCTGTAGGATGCCTTTGCTTGATTTAAGAAGAGGGGTTTGTGCTTATCACTCTGAGTAGTTCCTGGACATATCTGGAACCTAGAGCAAAAGGGACAGAAGCAAAGTCCATAGAATTGAGGGTCAGTTGTGTGGAGTGTTCTATGCCCAATGTCAAACAAGTGCATCAAAGACAAAAAGGAAAAAAAACAAAGCTTGGAAGCCTTGTTGGAGAGGAACTGGGCATAGAACAAAGGTATGGTGCAAAGTCCTACAAATATGTACAGATAATGCCCTTCATCAGCTTAAAATAGGCTTTCAGGGCAGTACTTGCTTGAACTTGTAGCAAATTGGATGTAATTTATATTTTCTTCCCCATTTTCCTGACTTAATCCCTCTGAAAGAATATGTCAGTAAGCAGTGTCTGTCATCACAATGCATTTCTGATTAACAGCAAGGGCACAAGGGCACTCTCAAAATAGAAAGAGTCAGGATTGTTTTAAATCACAGTGTTGCAGAAGTATTAAAGCAGAAGCCATAATTTTAATATGTTCAGAAATAAAATGCATGCTACTGTAAACAGTTGTGTACATTCATCTAGCTGCTACTGCCTGGCCTAACCTTTTGCATTAGGTTTCTGTGATTCATCTTTTCTTTTGTTGCAGAGAGTCGAATGATTCTGGATGCCTTTGCTCAACAATGCAGCCGGGTTCTAAGTCTCTTAAATTGTGGTGGAAAGCTACTGGACAACAATCACTCTCAGTCCATGATTTCTTGTATAAAGCAGGAAAACCCAAATTATAGTGAAAGACAAGAGCAATGTCAGCTCGGGAAAATGGTCCATAGTCAGACGTCAGACATTTTAGACATAGAGATGCAGTATATGCAAAAGAAACAACAAACCTCAGCCTTTCTGAGAGTTTTTACTGATTCCCTTCAGAACTATTTGCTTTCTGGGAGCTTCCCTTCTCAGAACACCTCATCAATAAATGATTTTAGCCATTTGGCAGATGTGGATCCACTTTCAGCCTCTCCAGTACACACTTTAGGTGGATGGACATCTCCAGCAACATCGGAATCTCATGGTCATCCATCATCTTCTACACTTCCAGAGGAGGAAGAGGAGGAAGAGGAAGAAGGTTACTGCCCTCGGTGTCAAGAACTAGAGCAGGAGGTAATTTCATTGCAACAAGAAAATGAAGAGCTTCGTAGAAAGTTGGAGAGCATTCCAGGTAAATAATCTGCCATGTAATGTTGCCATTCAGTGATAAAAATATTGTGGGTAATAGTTTATTTCAAGTTCTAGTAATTTTTAAAGGTTGCAATCATAGTGATCAAACACTGGAATTTGTCTCCAGCCAAAATTTCTATAGCTGTGCCCAGTGAAAGATTACCTGCTGATACCCATCTCTATGAATATTGACTCCTACACCAGTAAGGTATGTTCAAGTGTGGATGTACTTGTAAGCCCAAATTCCAAATATCCAGTGGTTTTTCATAGTAATTTCAAACACATGCTTTCATAACTCTTTATCTGTCTTGCTCTTTAAGTGACATTGCAGCTTATAAACCTAATTCTCTTTTGGGGCTCCTTTTTTTGGTTACTTAAGGAAACTCTTCAAAGTTACATCCATAGTTTTAACTGAAATGATTTTTGGTTTACCTTGAACAGTTTCTCTTAAATTGCTGCTAGCTTAGTGAGAAGCATTAATACATTCATCTTCAAATCTGAAAAGAGAAACAAAATCCTAACAACAACTTTTCCAGTTCAGCAATACCTGGAAGCCACTGGGAGAGAGAAAGAAATCACATAGAAAGCTCCTCTGTGAAAAGCTTCTCTTGCTCTTTAAACCTCAGACTTCTCACTGTTCAGGTGAGCCAAGATACGTGAAGAGTGGTATGGGATAAGAACAAAGTATCTTGGACCTGTATTTTCTAAACCTTCAGCACAGGCGAAAATACACCTCAAATACACTAAAAGCAAACTGGAATTTAGCAAAGAGAGAAGCATACTTTTAAAGCATGCTTTTGACATGTGGTTATACCTGAATTTGAGGTGCTTAGGGTAGATCCATGAAAAGTTAATTGAACTGATCTCTGAATGGCAGAAAAGCATGTATAGTACAGCATGAGCTGAAAGGGAGAAAATGCTTCAAAGATGCTAACTATGCAGAAAGGAAGAAGGCAGTAACCAACTACTGCCCCAACATGTAGAGGCAGTTGCAAAATCTGAGCAAAATGCAAGCAGTAGTCTTCATAACTCTTCTCCCCAGCTATCAGTGATATACTACGCATTATTTATATCACATCGTGTTTTTCTTTTGTGCCTTGGTCCATAGGGATACTGGCAAATCCCATAAGCAGCATTGTTCAGTGCAAGGAAAACTCAAAATTTAGAGTAACTCCCTCACCCCTCCCAAAAATATAGTTACCATAACTCATGCACTCTCACTGGTTTCAGCAGTGGTTAGTACATCATCTGGTACTGCATGACAAAGGGAATTGTGTGGACTTCAATGCCTGTTGAGTCCTACCTTCAGGTGTGTAAGATCAGAAATGATCCTGTAGGGTCTGTAATCTGACTGGCAGCTTTCATTCAGTCACCTGTACTGAACACAGTAATATTTTTTTTACTTTCACTAATGCATAACTTGTATTTGACTCAAGTAGTATCTCAGAAGGCCTCAGTTTCTGGTGAGCAGTGGCTGTATCTCTTACCTGACACTTGGTTCCAGCGCTTAATTACACTGGTGAAAATATGTGCCTTGTTCCCTGCCTGACTACCTGAAATCAGCTTTTAGCCATTGACTTTTATGCTTTGCTCACTAAATGAAGTGCTCTATAGGTCTTGGTACTTCTTCTGATTGAAGGTACTTACAGACTGAAAGCTGACTTAATTTCCATTTTAAATAAACAAAGCAAACAGTACTGTTTGAAACTCCTCAAATTACTTGAATTCTTCTTTGCAGTTTTTTTCCTCCCCTTCTGCTAATTTCTTTAACATCTGGGCACTGGAAATACATGCAATATGTTCCTATGAGCCTGACCAAAGGTGAATAGACTCTTCGCTTGCACCCATGGTTTCCCTGGTGGGTTGCGCAGCTGAGCTTCTCATTCCGTGCACATTTCCTCCTAAAAGTACACACTTTGTGTTTGTCTGTGGTCATGTACTAAGTGTTCCAGATTGCTCTCACTGTCCCACTTGCCCACTGTTTGCTGATTTGTCAATTTCCATATCATCCAGAATTTTTCTAATTGTTTTTAAATTAACTTTGTGATACTGCTTAGGAATGTTGAATAGTATTGAAGGTGTTGTTAGTCTTTGTTGGACCTTTCTAGAAACATGTCTGTTAATGATGATTCCTGCAATGACAAATATTTGAGATGTCAATAGCAGGTTCCTAATATACATATGGTTTGGCCTGCTGGTGTTGAGTGTTGCTACTTTTGCAATCAACTAACTCATGGTAGTAAGTTACATGCCCTTCAAGAGCCTAAGTATCTTATGTTGTTCAGCCCAGCTTTTTCAGGCCAATCTATAGGCTTATCAAAGAATGAAAATCAGGTTCGTCTGGCAAGATGTACTTTCCATAAGTCTATTTTGACTGAAATTAATTATATTCATATTCTTTAGTTCTTTGTCATTTGAATCCCGTTGTGATTGCCTGTATTTTGCTAGGATTAATGCTGGGTTAAGCAGCAAGTATTTACCTGGGTCATCACGCTTACCCTTCATCTCCCTTTAGAAGTGATAAACATGCATAATCATAGTCATTTTACACCCCCCAGGAGTCATGAAACTCCTTGTTAACAGTGTATCAAAGGAAGCAGACAAACATAAAAAATGTGCAAGGACGTAGGACTTCACCTGCCAAGATAAAATCATCTTCAGATACATCTGCTGCTTTCTGGTGACATATCCAAATAGATCTGAAGTGACCCATGTGTTTGCAGAAGTGTTAAGAGCCACAGAAGGTCCCTCAGATTTTGCTACGTGGTAGGACAGAGATCCTCAGGCAGTCACACAGCCACCACTGAGCGAAGTTAATCAAAAGTCAGCTAAAGGCAATGTCTAATTATTTTTGTCTCTAGTGTTCATTTTGCTCCTGTGAGCTTTTACTACCAAAAAAGCTGGCAGAAATTTTTCTGTGACTTGAGATGCCCAGCTCTCTATGTAAACAGGAGCTTGCTCTCAGTGCCTTTTTTTTTTTTTTGCCCATGAAGATGTTGCATACCTCGGGAGGGAGACAGAAAGCCCTCTGCAGAGTGCCAGTGTTGTCTGCCACCATCTATCACATCAAAGTAGTCTCAGAGCACAAACTTCCTTCCCCGCACGTTCATCCACCTCATGCAGGCCAGGGAAGGCCACGAGCGTGGTGGGGAGGCAACCAAGGCAGCAGATGTTTAGATGAGTGTGAAGGTTGCCATACTGTCTCCATGGAGCCACTGAAAGAGCAGGATTTGTTTTACATAGTGGTTTCTCTTCTCATCCTTGGGGGAGCTGATCCAGAGCTGCTGGATGAGGCGGGCAGGGACCCTGTGGGGTGATGGCAGTGTGCACCATGCCCTCCCCACAGTCCCTGAGGCTCCCACTAGCAACTCTACCAGCAGAATATAAAAACACCAACCCCTCCCTTCTGCTGTATAATGTGAATCATTTTATCCTTCTCCTGAAATACTTTGCATTTCCTTTTTTTACTTTCCATATGCAAAAGCCCTTTTAAAATCCATGAGAGTTTGCAATCTAAAAATAGTTGCTGCTATACATCTCTGCCTCTAGCTTTGCAAAGCAAGGCTCACAAAGAGACTACCACGAAAAAGAGTGTTTTCTCTGCAGATGTAAAGGCAATGACACTTTTTTCTTTTTTAACAAATATTACAGAAGACATATCCTCCTGTAGCTTTTGGACACAGAAAACAAGATTTTTTCAGTTTTCAAGACTCTGCCCTGTTGCTGTAGAACCCTTCAGTTCTGTAGGATCTTTTTGCCTGTAGCCTAGCATCACCCTTTGGCAGATCACCACTGGAGACAAACGATTACATGGATAAAATATCTCATATATTTTGGTTGCTGGATGGGTAGATGTTTTTTTCTCAAAAAAAACCCCATTTGATTTGACTGAAGCAATACTTAAATTTGTGTGAAATCTTAGTTGTTCCAGCTGTAGAATAAATGAGGAAAAATTCGTATATCAGTGCTTGGGGTTTAAAGTAGTGCAACTTTTTTCAACTTATCCAGTTTCCCCAATATTTTTTTTTTTAGGGCAAAATATTAACCAAACATTTTCAGTTTTCAATTCAACTGAACAGAAGGGAACATTTTCATTCAGTGTGTTATCTTGTCTTCTTTTGAAAAATAATTAGTTTAGGTAATTCCTGGAAGGAATTTGGCAAACTTATCATTGGCTCTTTAAGGTTTTGAGATCGTTAAGAACAAAACAAAGTAATCCATCCACATGAGAAGAAAAATGTCTCCTAGTTTCTTTCTTTCTTTTCTCTATAGAAATTACTGTGGCTGTAATACTTTCCCAGTAGTGAATTTAAAGACATATTTGTGGAGCTGCATACAAGATGTGGATTTTAACCACAAGGATATTAAACAGTTCTTCATTATTATCAGCATGATTTTCTCACTTTTTTTTACCTGAAAGGGAGAAAATATTTCTAGGTGATTAAAGCAAATGTCTATAATCATGAGTTAAGGTTTGTCTCCTGGTGCTCCCAGCTTTACTGCGTGGTTTTGGATAAACTAGTCTGAAAGTAGTGAAAAGGTATAAATTAGTAAGTAAATGAAGCAGTGTGTGACAAATACAATGATTATTCTTGCTTTGTTAGCCCAGCAGCAAAAAATACTCCAGCAAATAGCAGAGGGATGGGGAAGGAAAACCCCCTCAGATGCTGAGTCCTGGTCACCTACAGAGACTGCATTCATGGTGGCTGGAAGTAGCCAAAGCAAAGTGGGATTTGCAGGTAGAGTTAATATCAACGTAATTGAAAAAGTCAGACAAGTTTTCCAGGAAGCTTTGTATGCCCAAGGCTTGACTCTTCTTCCTGACTATTGGATGATCTAATAAAAGATATTACTTTTCCCTACAAATCCTGTCTCCTTTATACTTTCAGAGCCTCGTTTCCAAAGAGCCTACCACAGCCACAGTATAGCTAAATCAGCCATCAAGGGTTATGATGAACACTTTTTCATGGCCTTTTTTTTGTCCTTTTTCTTGATGTTCACATTTAACCACTTCTTTGGTTTTCCTTGATGTTCTGGATGTTTTGGTCTGATCTGTGGCCTTGTTCTGCTGTTCAGCTTCAAAGTGTGAAGTTACTGTGAGAAGAGAGAGCCTCGAGCACGGTCACCCAGTGTTTGGCATAAGAACCCCTTTGAATTTGCAGCACGGCTTTGCTTGCTGCTGGTGGTGACAGCTTACTTTGCTAAACCTGAGTACAGAAACTTATGGAAACACGTAATTGCAGCAGACCAGGGCTTGCTTTATCTGTTCTCTCTGTGTTTCTGGATACAAACCCACAAGAATTTGGGAGATCATGTTTCTCAGCCTACTTGGGAAACCGGAGCTGGTGGGAGTTTTGTGGGGAGCTGCAGTTCAGCCTCTCAAGGATGAGCTCCCAGGTCTCAACTTTGGTTTGGCCTTTGTAAGTAAACATTTGGTTTTTAGTGACACAAACTGCTGTCCCTTCTCACAGGGGACTTCTTGGTTTCCCTGTTAGTTACCAGCAGTAAAAATGTGTAGTAGAGGGGTTTACAGAGGATGTCCCTTCCAAAGGGAAGACTTCACTGCTAAATGGGATCACAAGAAGAGGCTCCTTCTAATGAGTAGAGGGAAAGTGAGAGAGCACAGACAAAAATAAAAGCCACAGGAGCATTTGGCAGCATCACTTAAATGAGATGCACAGCTGCCTTGTTTTATCTCTTTTAATCTGTTGTTTATGCAGAGGTGTGCATCCCAGGGGCATATGGGAGGGGAACATCCTTTTTTCTGGAAGAAATCTATTGCAAAAGAAAATTAAAAGTACGATGGCTTTTCAGATGCAGATTTATAGAAAATAAATTATTTGCCTGGAAAACACTGCTGAGAGGGATTTTTAAAGTAACGGGATATTTGCTTGAATTTTTCTTCCTTCCCATGTAGGTCAGTTTAGGAAATCTTTAACATCCTCCTACACATTGTGTCAATTCTTTTGATTTCTGCTGTATGGTTTCACTACAAATGGGTGCTGGTTTCATTTTACCGTCCAGTCACAAATATCCAAATTTGCAGGCTCTTGAGCACTGAGATCAGTTCCTCCCCTATCTCCCTTACCCCTTGCTGTTTTTCCAGCTCATCACATCCCAAACAACTGGCCTTCGTGGACCGTCCATGCAGCTTTTGCTGGCTTTTAGCTGACTATTGAAATAAATGACTGTATGAGCTAAACTAATCCAAGCCACGCACACTTGTCCAAATCTCAGGCAGCAAAGGCATCTCCATTAATGTTACAAGAAATTCACACAGCCCTGTGGTTCGTCAGCATGTTCCCTATCATTTGTTAGGATCACTTTTTGACAGTCAAGCATCAATTTAGAAATGCCCTGCAATGAGCTCAGAGAGGAGCGTCGCTCAAGGTCAGGTGAAGGAGGACACAGTGCAGGGCTGAGCCAGTCTTAGCCAACAGCTGCTGGCCTGAGCAGGGTGGATGTAGATGTACACCCTTCCCAGTTCTCCTCCTCACTGGCCACTCAGAGGTAAATGGTCTTGAGGGCTAAGGGATTCATCTTCTGCAGAGCACCAAGAGGAATACTAGCCAGAGTCAGCTACAGAGCACAAGATCTTATTAATGAACAGAGTAACCAGATTTCCTACTGTCTGTTTATGGGGCTGAGCCCACTGCAGAGAGACACGCAGCCAAACGGGGGGTGAGCCATCCCTTCTCACTGGGACTGTCTGATGCTGCAGGAGAGGTTGGAGATACACTTTATTTACCTTGGAGATGTGCTGTATTTACAGCAAGCCCAAGCATCTCTTCACAGTGCTGTGCTTCGGCAATATAAATAGCCCTGGAATGTTTTACACTGGAGGCCGCGTTTTTGGGAGGATAAATGAGAGTTCTCATTTTGACAGATGCCAGTGTAAGTGATTGTGTCCCAGTAACATTTATAATGATACCCAAAAACCCAGCTCAAACCAATAATAGAGATGTTCTTGGCTCTTCATAAATATTTGGAAACAATTATTAGAGACAAAGGTTTAAAAAGAAAAAAAATAGAGTGGGTGATAATTGGGAAACATTAAAAACACGTTACTGTAGGCCCCAAAAGACTACCTAGGAGGAAAAGTATTATGTTGGTTACAAAACCAACCAGTTTAGAGGGAAAGTAAAGGAACAGTTAGAAACACAACAAATAGATTAGAGGGGAAGTGAATGGTGATGTGTAAAAAGCAGTTGGATCAGTGGTAAATTAATAATTAAAATTAAATCTGGAGCATTGATTAGAGAAGGCTTCCCTTTCCTGGCAAAATAAAGGAAAAATATGACATCCTAACAACAGTATTGGACCGTTTGCAGATGGAAATAGATTTTATCAATAATATGGAACTGTTCATTGAGTATTTCTGTTCTGGTACTTGTGAAGGGTGACGTGGTGCAGTCACACCAATATAATGATGGTGGTAAGCAGGTAGAAATATTTTCCATTTCCATTGTAACTCTCAGTGTTATCACACGTTCATCAGCAACTTCATGTGGGACTGCAGCCTCATCTGCCTGTCCCAGCTACCTCCCAATGCTGGGACAGCTGAAGAGCAGTAACTGCTTGGGCACCCCAGCTTTTCATCCCTAAGTGCACATCAACTTATTACCAAAGGGACTGGGTAGCTGCTACTAAAGCATCATGTTTTCAAAACCATGACGTTTGGACAACTCACTTCAAGAGCTAAACCCGAAATGAAAAAGACAACTCTGACCATAATTTTTCTTTATGCTTTGTAATATTTTGGATGCTTCAGAAGACTGAAAGATGGAAATTGTATATGATTTATTACTTAAAGGACATAAGATGTCCTGGATGATGTTGGTTTTGTTGGCCTAATATTGAGCCCAGACAAACTAATTGCACAGCTGATGCTAGCTTCAATTAATAGAGTGCTAAACCAGAATAATGGCATTAGTATCAGGCAACATCTTGCCAAATTATGGTTTATGATGAGATGAAAAGTTTGATTGATGACTATGGCAGATATTCAAGGTGTTACATAACATTATATTACAAAACATGATTTAAAAATACAAATATATTTGTATTCAGGAAATTTGGGAAAACTGCCATAATGCAGTTGAATTTCTGGAGGGATTTTTTTTTTGTGAAATTGTTCACAGCCCATGTTTTTGATACTTTAATCCATGAGGGAAAGCATACAGTCATTGCTTACAGCTTGCAAGCTGTGCAGAGGTAGCTGTGAGAAAGGAAGATGTGAGGTGACAGACCTGGCCGATCTCTGTGTATTGGGGCACAGAGAACATTGCTCTGCTTGGTTTCAGCCCCTGGGAAATGCACTGAGAAAGACACTGAGTGCCTTCAGTGCACTGAGAAAGGCTTTTGGAAGTCACTGTGACTTTCTGCCTGGGTACTGATGCCCAGCATGGCCAAAAGACCAGTGGCCATCAGCTGTACAGACATGTAAGTAGGTGTAGGGACTCTGCTTTTAGTGGGAGCCCAGCACCTCTGGAAGGTCAATGTTGGGCTTAGCAAAGAGAAGAGGGAGAAATTACTTTACCACTAAGTATGTAACAAGTAACATTGAAAGAAATTTTCCATTTGTTTTCCAAAAATTCTATAAACCTCAGTTTGAAGGAAAAGAAAACGCAGACTTGAAATATGGCTTATGTTCCTGTGGGTAGTAACTACATCAATGGGAGATGACTACTTGAGTTCTGCTGTGTTTTATGCACTAATGCTGTCTGTTGCAAGGAGGACTTTGTCCAGGGAGTTGCTGTGCTGTGTGGCAGCTCAGGCTGAGAGATCATAGCCTGGATTTTGTCATTGGCACAGTGCGTGACCACCACAGTCACTGTTCAACTATTGATTAGAAATTAGGATTCTCTGCAGAGGAAGCTGTGACAAGCTGTGCTGAATAACCACTTGTTACAACATACAGATACCTAGAATAACAACAACGTCTTAAACTTGGATCAAAACCAGCAAATACCTGCCACCTCCTACATGTGTCCTGGTTAACATCTTAACCAGACCAGCCTTCCCTGGCACACCAGGTTCCCTGTAGGGCCTCCTCCCCCTTGCCCCCTTTCATTCTCTGCAGGCCAGGCTGCTTTGCCATCTCCAGTGTCCGTGCTGAGATGCTGGCACTTTCAGAAATTAAAGGCTGTGGAAACTTCTTCCCAAATGGGCAGGAAAGTCACTGCCTCCCCACAAGCTTTCTACTAAATCATAACAAGTGTTATCTGGATGTTGGTATTTCTCCCACTACTTACAGTAAGAACAAATCCCTGTTGCTAATGTCCTGATAGTGGCTACCTGCATAAGCATGCAGACTATCAGCCCTTGGTGCTATGATCTTGTTAACCCTATAGAGACCCCATCAAAAATAAACAGAATAAATAAACTAGTAGACTTAAATGATTATTCATCTTCCCAGCTGGGACCCCCAGGCTCTTACAAAGTTACATTTCCTAGAGGGTTTGGAGGAAACAGTTCTCAGCAAAGAGAATATCTGCAGAGCCATAAGAGGGATGCAGCAGCAAAACCAAAGCTTTGACTCTCCACCTCATGCTGCCCTCTTTGTGGTTTCTTCTAGGCTTCAGTTAATATGGCAGCCCAAGAAGTCTGGATTTGCAGGTGGCACCTGCTGTTTGAAAGGCTGAGGTTATTTGTACCAACAGCAAACTGCTGTGTCGTGGCTTTAAAGTCAGAAGTGATCAGCATCCTCCAGTCACTACAATGACAAAAGGAATCATACAATGTTGTGCTCGAAGCATTCCTGCTTTTATGAGGATAGAAGTTTTCATAAGCTTCAGCCAGCTTTTAGTACTTTCATGTTTCTTAGTGGTAATGAGAAGGCATTTTATCAGCAGCATAGAGTTCAAGTAGAGCTGTACTTCATCTGCTGGGGACACAACAGGTTAAATAATTTCCTGTTGTCTTCTCAACTGAGCCCCATCCCCTTGGAAGAATATAGGTAAACACATCCTTGGATAGCCTGCAGTGAGATTACTTACTGTGTGAAAAAACAGAAGCAGGAGTAAATACACTGATGGGTTGTCTTTACAGAGAAGTCAATGTGGGCTGCAATAACATAGGAATTTATTCATCACATCAGGCACTTTGCATGACTTCTTATGCAAAGTGCTGGATATAACTCCTCTTATCCCACAGTAAAAGGTCTGTTTTGCACAGAGTAATTTTGTTCTGCACCCTGCCTAGACAGGGGCATAGTAGCTGTGTGGTGTGAATGCCGAGGAAAGAGGGCAAAATACCCATAAATTCTACCTTCAGACATTCTCAGATATTTCAGTGCTTGCTTTCAGATTGCCAGCTTAAGATAAAGCCCAAAACACCATATTTTTTCACGTGTAAAGAAATAATAAAATGCCAAGAAATAGTAATGAAAAAAATGAATGCAAATATTTCTTCTGGGTTTTGAGCTGAAGTTATTATTAAATCTGAATACTTTACAAAAACAACCCATACAAAATGTGAGAGTCATAAGGTACCTTAAAAACTATGCTTATTTAGTCTTGTGCACAAGTCAGTTGTAATGTTGGATTAATATCTGTTTAATTCTCCTATGGTGTTTCAGGCTCAGGAGAAAAGAGCTATATTTCAAAAATACTCCAGAGTTAATCAGGGATGTGGCAGCATCTGCTTAAGAGAGACCCATAATTGAATCATCCCTAATTAACCTATCACCTCAACCGAAGGGAATAGGATGTTGGTACCACTACTGAAATGGATAAGAGTGATGGGAATGGAAAGGGGAGAGGATGAGGGCAAAGAGAAATAAAGCAATTTGCCTAACACCTAGTTTTATAGCAAATTTGGGAGGAGGGAGGGAGTAGAAATTAAAGTATACGAGTCATTGAATCTCTTTAGTATATTTCATCAGACTGTAGTTTGAAAAACATTTGAGCATATTCACATGTTAATCAATGCATTATTTAGGTCCAGTAAATGTTTTCTACTTTGTATGGTTTGGGATTTTTACAGTATTTACAGATTTTTTGTCTTACTATCATTACTGCAGACCTAATTTGTATTTGTAGTAATTTTAATTTCAAACTCAAGAAAAAACCCTTTGAAAACTAGTGGGCAGAAAATAAAAGGAATTTCAGAGATCTCAGTATAGGAAATACAATACTTGTACATTTATTAAGTGAAATATCTGCACAAATCAAAATGAGAAGTATTTCCTATTTGGAATAAATCTCACAGACATAGAAAAGAGATACTAAGGAACAGTGCTTGATTTAATATTGTTGTTCTATTCTGTGCTTTATAGCTAATATACAGTAATTGCAATTTGTTTCATGCAGTGCCCTGCCAGACGGTTTTAGATTATTTGAAGACCGTACTTCAGCATCACAACCAGCTTATGGTACCACAGCCAACAGACCATCCAACCGAGGTAGTGTACAGTGAAAACCAGCTACATCTCTTTATGCTTGATAATTCGTCACAAACATGTAGGCAAATGAATCAGTAGGCATTCAGTAGTAAAAAACAGGTTAAAAACTGTCATTCTTAAGTACAGTAATCCCCTAAATGGAGCAAACACATCATTAGTATAATCCAGAATTACTTTACTGAGCAGCACCTAACTCCCTCCATCAGCACCAGGTGTGCTTGCCTTGCTTTGAGTAGGTTTTCTCTCCTTTTTCTTCAGAAACACCATATTTGTGGGTAGAATTTAGGCTAGGGCTACCTGGTGACAGCTGTAGCTGAGAGTGGCTGCACGTGGCATGCAGCAGCTCAGGGTGTATATCACTTTGCTCCTCCATCCAGCTTCATCCTGTGCAAATTGATATATACATATTTATATTTATATTTATCACTGGCTGTTATCATTCAAGTATATTCCAAGGATTCATTTTCCTTTTTTTAATGCTCTTTTGCTTAACTAAATTTTTCAAGTACTGTAGAAACTGAGGCTGTTCTGTAATGTCTCACAAGGAATAGCTTGTCACAGTGTGACAGAAATTTTTATTCAATTAAACACACAGATATTAATCTTTTATTCATAAATTTCATCATGTACAAATACAAACAGAGATACATTTGTATTTTTGGTTCTTCCTTCAGAGTCTGCTTATTTCATTTTTGAGAGGTTTTATGTTTATTTTAGTTTAATGACTGCTGGACACACCATACCACATCATATATTTACTGAGGATGTTTTGCCCAGAAGTGCTTTACTTTCTGAGGAAGCAATGAAAGTGTATCTGTAGCAGGAATCCAGTAATTGTTTAACAGAGTAGCATAGCACTATATCATGCCTTGGAGAAGAATGAGGAAAAATATCCTACATTTCAGGGGGAACAAGAGAGAAGTGTTATAAAATTGAGGCTGAGGAGTTACGCAAAATTTATTACCCTCTCCTCAGTTAATAGCAATGTGAGCTCTCATGAAATCTAGATGTCGGGCCTTTCTGCACGCTATTTTCACCAGTGCTATAGATATAAACACAGAATAGCTTCTAGGGTAGCTTGCTGCTTAGCAAAGCCACACATGAGCATCTGTCCTTAATGCACATGAGCAAGCCTGGAGCCTAACCCTGTGCCATTATGGGCTTGCATTGCATAAGCCAGGCCTGCCAGGGCTTAAAAGCAAGGCATTACCTACAGTTACCTGCAGCTTATACTTTGCAGTGGTATCAGTAAGAATGGTCATTGCTTCACTAAAGGGTTTTTTTTAAGAGGAAAAAATAGGTTTCAGAAATCAAAGGTGGGAAAATAACTTTCTTTATATAAAAGGGATGTGAAGCTAGCTGCTGAAAAAAAATTAAGTACAGGCATGAGGATCACATCGTCCTTTGTACTGATGTAGTGGAACAAGCCAAGGGAGTACTCACGCCAGCTCCCCCTGGGACAGAGCAGTCACAACTACTTCAGTATAAGGGTATATTACCTCCAAAGAGCTTTCCATGCTGCCCCTCTGCTCTTCTTCCTCCCCCAGCTCCTTCGCAGTGCTGGGAGAGGACAAGGAGCTGCACTGGGTGGATTGTAATGTTCTTCCATGGCAGAGCTCTTCAGACATATTACTGGCTTCCCAGGGGTTCATGTACTGGGCAAAAACTAAAGCAGCTGCCTGTGTCATGAATGGAGGAGCAGGAATTGACCCTGACCTGTTTGCAGTGATGTGAGGAGATGATGAAGTGCGAAGAGAAAGCCCCAAATTATGACAGGGCTAGACTATAGGTGAAGGGCTTTTCTCTTAGGGGTTACAAGCTTGAATTTACAGCTACAGGGGAGTGAGTGAAATGTTGAGGTGTCTGGGGAGGAGTGGCCCTTCAGACAGGCAAAGCCCATCTCTTCCCCTACATTTTGGCTTCCATTGCAGCGCTTTGGGTTTGTCCATAGCTGTCTTTGCCAGCAGCTTGTAGCAAGGCAAACAAGTAGCAGACAGTCACACAGGCTGAGCTCCTAGTGATGCTAACCCCACTGGGAGGTGGTGTGACTCTAGCTCATACAGATTATCTAATGATAATCTCAGCACAGTCTTCACTAAATTCAGTCTTCCATATGTTTATCAAACTTGCAAAAAATTTAAAGCAAATACGTGAGGAAAAACTTCAAAGATGCTCTCAAGCTGTCTCCCAAGATGCTATAATAAATATGTGAAAGAAGGCAAGGATAGTCCTTAAAATAGTTTTCAGATATCAAAGGCCTGGAAGTGAGAACTTTGCAGCAGTTGCCCACAAGTGTGGCATGTGGCTGAGCTCCTCACTGAGCATCAGATCTGTGTTTCTCTAGCTCACTGAAAGCTCCTGTTGAACCTGAGGGCTACAGAGTTCACTAACTGGGCTTCCAGATTTATGTGTTTTGGCAAAGATATACAGCTGTAAAAGTGAATGAGTCTCTAGGAGGGTGTGGTTTGGGTTTTTATTGTGTACTTCATTTATTTCAAGTATATTAACAGTACCATCTTACATTAATGGGGTAATCTTGAACTATAGCATTTTATGAGCAACAAGAATTAAATACAATTTAGGTACAATTGACTTAAGAGGGCTTATAAATGTGTGTGGATTACAGGAATCCCCATAATTCATTTAATTATTCCCCACAGCATTCATTTAATGTTGGAATATTGAAGCACACAAATTATGAAGGTTAAAAGCAAAATTTCTTTCCCGCTGACACAGTGGCATTTCTTTAAAGCTATAATTTCAGTTAATACAGCATTCATTAATAATAATGAAGCTTTTAGTTTTCACAGTTGCTTTACTTATTTTCTTTACATTTTTCACAGTAACATAATTGCTGTCAAGTTTCAGGTGTGTTCTACAGAAGTAATAAATTTATTATAAAAATAGACCAAAAGAGTCGCCTCTGAAGGAAACCATCAGCTGTGATGAAGTGATCCATTTGATCACACTCTTCAAAGACCCTTTTTATTCATTTTACCATATTAAGAAGAAACATGACACTTAAATAGTATGCCCAGTTGCTGATTCTGGGCATACTTTTAACCTGCTTGTGAAAGTGGAAATTATCAATAGCTAAACCTCTCAAAAGATATTCATCATACCTCACCCAATCTGAGCTCTAGAAAATGTAGTTTTAGAAGTACTTATTCTCTGTAAGAGCAATTATGTGTTCACCTTGGGTTGTGTTTCACTGTCAGTATCGTGTATAGTTAAAAACTTATCTTTTATTGCAACTGATATCTTCACTTATTTGCCTTGTAAAATAAGCAACAGAAATATTTCACTTTTTCAGGGGAGTAAGCAGTTGCTGAACAACTACCCTGTCTACATCACTAGTAAACAGTGGGATGAGGCTGTAAATTCTTCCAAGAAAGATGGACGACGGCTCCTTCGCTATCTCATCAGATTTGTTTTCACAACCGATGAGCTTAAGTACTCATGCGGCCTTGGAAAAAGGAAAAGGTCAGTGCAGTCAGGAGAGACAGGTCCTGAAAGACGTCCTCTGGATCCAGTTAAAGTAACATGTCTCAGAGGTACTGCATCTTTTCGCTCAGTGTCCACCATATGTGATCTCATTTCACCACATTGGCTCTGGCTCAGTAGAAGCGTTTGGCTGGCAGTTGCAGAACTAGAAGGGGTTTCACAGGCAGGTGACAAGCACCCAGAAACCCTCCACTTTCTTTTCATACATACATACAAGTATGTATGTATGTATAACATATGTGTTTTGGGTGTTTTTGATGGGAAAAAACAAGGCCTCTTATTTAAGAGAGGACCCAAATGCAAGGGCACATGACGCTAATACACTTTAAAAAGCAGTGGAGCAAAACCAGACATTCCTGATTACACTCTTTTATAATAAGTTCAGGTCATTTGTTAACACCAATACACAGCAAAACTAACCAAAGGAATAGTTACAGTCTAATGTCTAGTAAGGATATGATGCAGAAGAACACAGTGCATCATTGGAGTTAGAAGCTGAGTTTCAGAGCAGGTTTGAAAACATCTTCTAGGATCAAGAACATCTTCAGATTAATTACAAAGTGTACATAAGCAGGTTGTCAAGAATTTAACTTACTTTCTGGCATACTGATGCAACATTGCCTGAAAATGTTAGGGAACAACTTCCCCCCATGTTTAGCCTGAAAAGGGAGGGGAGTTTTGCAAACATTTCACAATGTCAGAGAGTGAGGATATTGCACAGAAAGGGTAGAGGTTGAAAAGAATGTTGTGTACTTTGGTTTCCTAGAATTGTTTGAAAAGGCTGGTAGCAAGCTTTATAATAAAACATACAGAACAGGACTTTCTAAAGCCAAAGTAAAAATATGTTTTTAGTTTCAACATCCGCATTGTATAAATGCATATGCTTATTATTTCTTTAATAAGCTCATAGTTAACTTTATTGTATTTTTTGAGCACATACATGAAATTTTGGTTGAACTAACTTCAAGAATGTTTTACTAATCAATGCAATGTAAAAAGCTATATTGTTGTCAGTCAGTGATAAAAATATCTTCACTCATTCAACTGGAATCCAACCTGGTTGTACACATCAGATATATGGGCCTCTTCCCAGTCAGGGTAGAAGAATCCAACAAGGCTAAGTAGTTAAGACTTGTGGTTAGGGTACAATATTGATGTAACCACGTAATGAACTCCGATTTTACATACAGACAAATTAGGCAAACAAGGTCTTTTTGTACTACAAAATAATCTTTTAAGCTGCTGTATGAGACTCTACCAGAACTCTATCAGAGCTAAATTGAAGGGCAAGTCCATCGCACGCCAGGATGCAGAGGTCTGGAGAGAGATTCAGGGGCTCAGAAGTTCTCCTGGAAAATGAAGGCTGGATACAAGTACTTTAGCATTTACTAAGTTACTTTAAGTATCACCTAATAATTTATGCACAAGCACAGTGTTGATACCCTTTTCTTCCCCTTTCTCTCACCTGCCTCCCAAGACTAATAATAAGTTCACCTGTACATGGAATTTTGCTTGTGGCCACTCTCTTTTCTGAGGTCCTGGACGCACAGCACATGGGGAGCACTCCTTGGGAGAGAGAGAAAGGGTTTCTTTAATTATCAGAAGCTTGAAGAGGAAGCCAAAGCATGTAGTGTGTAATGACTAGCTAAGAAAGCAGAGTAGACAGCTCTACCTTTGGGCTTTCGTGCGTAGGTGGGAACATGACAACTTTCTCCAGTGCTGAGAGTTGGCCACTAGCTCCTACTCATTTACAAGCCAAGGTAACAAGTGTCTGACTAATTCTCAACCCAGCTAATTATGCCTTTCCACCATAGCAGAGAGTGCAAATTGGTTCTCTGTCTGCACTCAGTGTTTAAATATATATAAACATTTTTAATATATTCCTACAACTGACTGGTGTCTGGAACCAGTTTTAAAACATTCTGGCATGCTTAAATTATAGCATTACTTCTGTATGTGGTAACCATTTCTCTGAGAAAAAGATAAGTCTGTGGGGGCACATGTGAACATAACTAGGTAGGAATTAGTGTTGCCTGTGTGGATTTCCAGGGAAATGAATTTAAAGCGGAGATTGCTATCACTTTTGCAGACACACTGCTGGAGGAGCTATGCAAAAATCACATCCTAATTGTCCAACAGATGAGATACCTTGCAGGCACGGGAACTCATGTAAAAGCACAGCATTCCCTGTCTGGAGATGTGGTGACAGTAATGAAGTTACCTTACACCACTTATTGTGCTGTTGGCTTGTCAATAATAGAAAATAGAATTTTAAAATATCCTGGGACACACAATGCTGCATGAGGGAATAACTAATGTTACAGAATAAATAAGCAGCTCCATTTCTATATGAGGTACAATGTATCCAGTATCTCTAATAAGTTGCCCTCACATTTAAAATCATATTTGGATGTTTCAAAGTCCAAATACAACTATTTGAGCTATGTCTAGCAGTTAAAACTCCAGATTTGGCAGGGCACCTTCTGGAAGTCTAGCATATAGCACGTCAAAGAATCTGAAAAAGAAATTATAAAAAATGTAATCATCACCTACAAATAGCAGTGGCAGCAGCAGCTATTTAAATAGCTAAAATACATTCAGTACAATTCATTTTCTCCTGCATTGAAAACTATTGCAAGGCTCCCCAAATCAGCCCTCTGATCTCATTTAGCTATTTCTAAGGCCAAATTAGTCTCTGAAAAAAATAGGTGTAAAATACAGGGAAGATGAAAATAGCAGAACTTAAAAGAAAGATATCCCAAACAGACAGGAGAACCAAACTGAAATAATAGCAGTTTTTCCAGCAGGCTGGGGGCTCCTGCAGGTTGCAGGTGCTGAAGGAGCCAGCAGAGGGAGGTCAGAAAGATCCAACAGCAATCAGCTTGAGGTATAGATACCAACAGGTTTCTAATGAAATACGTCCTGGCTCATGTTAGCTTCCACACGTATTGCACATGCTGAATCACAGCCTTCACTTCAAATTAGTTCTTTGTATTTCCACAAGAAGGGATTTTATATCCAGGTCCCATGAGTCACCTAGGTAGCTCAGGTATAACAACATACACTGCATGTGGAGAAACACACTCGTGCAGAAATGAAATAGGTCCAAGTGGCATTATCATGGCATCCCCCATAAGGCTTTACTTCTGCTTAAGCAGAGCAGCAATACCTCCTTTCTTATTTCCCATGAGCTTTTGACACCTGGGCAATACCAGACGCTGCAAAGACAAGTTGCTTTTTACCCTTGCATGTTTTCCTGCAGAGTTCATTAGGATGCATTGTACCTCCAACCCGGACTGGTGGATGCCATCTGAGGAGCAGATAAACAAGGTGTTCAGTGACGCGGTGGGACACGCGCGCCAGGGCCGCGCCGTGGGGACTTTCCTTCACAATGGCAGCTCCTATTACGAAGGGACTGACCACCCAGGGTCACAGGACGAAGTCTTCAATAGAGGTATGCAAGATGGATCTGGAGATTAATGGCAGTGAGAACCACACCATGCAACAGTAGCAACCACTTAATTTAGGAGAGACTGTTGTTAAACATACTTAACACCCTGCTGTCATTTAGGAGTCCAAAGCATGTTTGGACACATACTCCATACATTTCAGCTTCTCCATCCTACCATATCCCAGTTAACAGAAAGAAATCCATTTCAAGACCTGCTTTATGGGACTTCTCAGTGCCTATTATTTCCAAATCCTTCCTAGCACATTTAAAGGGAACATGCAGTTCATTTCATCCAGTTGTAGAGGAAAGGTCATTTAAAAACTATAAAAATGTCAAAGAAACAGCAGCTACTATGTCTTCAGCCTATTGATAACAATCCCAGGCCTGGACTTGGAACAGCTGGGTGCTATTTGCTTTCCCTGACTAGAAGATTTAAGTACAAGTCTGCACACTTACAAGAAAAAAAGAAGTGGTTTCTCATTTGCTAACAGAAAAGAACATAATTATAAATGCTACCTTAAAAGATAGAAAATCCAGGGACTTTCTTAGCCAACTCTGTCAGGAAATTAAGCTTCCCGAGTAAAACAGCAGCACTCATCAACAACAAAATCCTTCAAAGACCCAGAACAATAACAGGCACTTCTAACAGATAAAAATTGCACTGTGTATCAGATAGACAGTATATTTATCTAGATTTCTAGAGGATTAGAGTTGATCATGACAGTTTTCATTAAAACAAGATTGCTAAAAACAAATTGCCATTTCAGAAGCCAGATTTTCCTTTGTCTGTTCCTATTCTGCAGCCATGTTACGTAGCTTTAGAGGCTTTAAATTGCCTTTTCTTGTTTTCACTTTAATTTGTGTTTCATATCCATTCCTTGAAAGAGGCGAGGCAATGTGCTTGTTTTGCTCAGTGTTGCATTCAGGGAGGGGTTGGGCAAGAACAAACTGGTTTAGTTTTCTGTAGTAAGTAGACATGGGATCCAGACTGAGAGCTGTAAGAAAAGAGCTGTTGGAGCTCATTCACAATGGTGCACAACATTGGAAGCAGACACTAGCTTTAAAAACAAAAGTCAATCCACAAAAAAAGTTTAATTTTAAATATTTAGGAGTCCGTTGTCCCTCTAAATTGATCCACGCCAGGAATATGCAATGCCAAAGAAATGATGCCCTTTCCTTTCCACGTCAGGGTGTTTCCATCTCCTTACCTTTGCGTGCTCACTCAGGCCAGTGTTGGCTCCTCCACAGCCTGAACCAGCACTTCCTGAGGCAACATTTCCCCACTGGCAGGTGCAGGGAGCTGTTTTTTGGAAAGAAAGCTCACTTCACTTTTGACCATCCTTAGTGCTACCTCATCAGCGTTGACTCTCCTGAACGCGTCTCTCATGCTCCCCCAGCTTTGCTCACCGCCTCGTGCGAGCCACGAGCGTAGCTACTAATGGCTCCTTTCACCCTTCTCCTCCCCTTCCCAACCTTCTCCCCATGCACCCCGCAAGGCAGGAGGCACTGGACCCTTCCTCAGAGACCAGGAAGGGCTGTCTGGGGTGCAGTGCTCCTCGAGGCCCAGCCTGGCTGCAGGGCTGGGGCAATCTCTCCGAGTTCAGCTCACCCACGCAGGAGCTCCTTCCTGCCGTCTGCCTCCCCTTTGCCTGTGCCTGTGGCTGCTCTCTCCTGGCCCATGGGGCATCTCGGGACACGGGCTCACCATGCACTGCCATAGAGAGGACTTTGCTCAGTCCCCATATGCTTTAGGCCCTCGAATGTCCAATACCTCTCGGTTCACTTTAATTTTGGTGATTTTTTTGAAAGGGGGTTGAAAGGTACTCACTGGCCCCAAAAGAATTAATTTATTTTCTAAAAGAGAACTAGTGGTTTAGTCACACAGGACCTCACTAGACCAAGGGGTTTAGAACAGCATTCCTTCATTACAGGCAGGAGGTGGAGCGGTCACACCACGTGGTGGCCTCTGGAGGAGAAATTCACTGTATAGAAATGTCACAGTACAGATATCCTATAGTAGCTTTTCAGTGTTGAACTTACACTTTTTTAAAAAGAACTATAATAGAAGATGTTACATTGCTCAGATGGTGTAAGTCTTGCTGGTCTATGTTTAATGTGGTGACACATACCAGAAATATTTGGTAAAACATGTCAGAACGTGTGAGTCAACATTATACTGTAAATTTGTCCACAGCGATATGTATCATGCTGTATTTTTGTAAACATTGTGATGGTTTCTTTTCAGATGCTTAATTGTATGATGTTTAAGATATAAACACTTTTTAACAGTCGCAGAGCAGAATTACTGAACTGGACAGACCTCTCACTTAATAACTGAAAGATTTGCTGAAATAACTAGTAAGCCTAGCTTTATTTTTAGTGTAAAAAGCATAGCCAGCATCCTGGAACCACTCACAATCCTCTACTCTCATTGTGCAAAATAATCAAAAGTATAATTTCATCCTGAAAGCTGCTTTGGCAGTAGAAATGGCTTTGCAGGTTTGGACCTTTCTTTATGAACAAAATTTTGTCCTCAATTGCTTATGTGCACTGGCCAGTGACATGAATCATGGTCACAGACAGGCATTAACAGACACCAGCTCATATTTTTGTTCATCTTTTGTTTTAAAATAACAGAGTATAAAAACTTTTGTCAGTTGCCTGTTTTTAATTGCCATCGTGGCCACTTGACCCACACATTTCATTTTAAAAATCCCAAACCTTGCACAACTACTTATTCAAGTTAATTTGTTCATTAGGAGTTTTAAATTCATACACATTGCAGCATCTAAATATCTGCAATATGTTAGATATGAGACCTGAAATAATAGATAGCACATAAGCCTTTGCAGAGGGAGATATCCATATTTAGGCAGTGTGCTTTATAAGCCAGCACATCCCTTCCCAGCAACAGAAGGAAACTGCTATCTATCATGTCACTCCAGAAAGTCCCAGGAGGACAGAGATTCTTGTCTTATCCTTCCACATGCTTTAATCTTACTGTCATTTATGTATCTGCCTTCTCTCAAACTTTGTGTAGCAGCACCGCACGCCCATCTGTGCCAACATGCCTTCGCTATATTTTCTATGACAAATATTTGTGGAGAAACTGTGATTAAAAAAAACATTAATCCTGATATTTTTATTGTTATGGTGTAGTTAATTCTATGAATACTTTCTTATGATGATTGTACTGTGTAGAGTAAGTACAGGTTAGGGATAGACCTTTATCAGATATTGTACAAAAGAAAAGTGCATAGTGTAATATAGACTAGTAAGGTTTTTGTGACAATTTCTATAGGATGTGTGAATTGTTTTCTATGTGGCAACACACATTTCTTTTAAAGAATATAAAATCTTAGAGAATTTTTTAAACAGTCAATATTTTTTAATTATAAAGACATTTGTTACCTACAGTTTACTATTTCAGGTGTTAATTCTAATTTGAATATTGGTTTTATTACTACATACCTCCAGTTCCATTTGTTCTGTTGCATAAAAAATGCACAATAAAAGTTAGTCTCTGGTTAACCTGTCTCTTTCTTTCTCTAGAGGCAATCTTGTGTCAGTGTGACAGCCATGATACCTGGGTCTCACTATAAATCTATATTAAAAGTTTTAGGTTTATATAAAGGGCTAGAGCGTTTTCTTTTGCATTAAATGCTTGTTTGGTATGAAGCAGCAGAAGGCACAGTGAAAGATTATGAAGAATTCAAGTATGAATATAATATAAATCCTTTTCACCTCAATGTACAACCACATAGATTTATGTGCTGGTTAAATAGGAAGACTATTCAAAGGAAGTACTCATCTGCAATCTTAAAATCTGGATTTTCAAGCAGTGACGTTTAAATCCCATTTTAATTCAGAATCCAGTGATGGCTGAATGTATCCTGTTCTCTTAAATGCTTTAGAAAATCCTGGCTCCAGATAATTTGTAGAGGAATTACAGTGACAAACATGCACCACAGCAAACCACTGCTGCTGGGCTGTGTAGCCAGGGCCTGCCCACAGGCTGGTGTCAGCCACTTGAAATGGTTCCCAAATAATGCCATTATAACACATTGCTTTTGGGTGCCTGTAATGCTGCACAATTCACTGCGGTTGGGCAAATATTTTCTACTGCTTTTTTTTTTTTTTTTTGTGAAGATCACAATTAGTGAGAAAAATTTACTAACCCCTCACCAAAATAATTTCAGGTAACTCTGGGAAATGCAGGTAGACAACCTGTAATAATCCATCTGCAAAGAATTATAATTAGCTTCTCTTTGAAAAAACTTTGACTTTCCAGACTTCTGGGCAATGTCTGAGGGTAGATCTGGAGGCAGGAGGGAACAGGGATGGGCTGTATGTAAACCAAACAGGGTGAAGGAGCAGTATGGGCAGGAACCCAGCAGGCAAAGCTGGCAGGGAAGAAGAGTACCTGAGTAGGGAACCCAAGGCAGCAACTGGGTTTATGAAGCTTGAAAAGAGAGATTAGGTCTAACAGCAGGGTGTATGGAAGGGGATAAGCATGAGAGGTCGTGCCTGGAGCTGGGCAGGCAGAGAGAAGGGGTACAGAAGAGGTAGCTGGGATGGGGAAGAAGCAGGCCTGGGAAGTAACTGCAGTGGAACAAGCAGCACAGATGAGGAGTGTAATTCAATAATGTCGCATTTTATCACTGCTTCCACTAAATACCTATATACCTGTTAAACATACTGGTAAGGCAGTGGCTAAACTGTGCTCCTGCTGTGCAGCAGTGCTGGTGCCCTCAGAAGCTGGCAGTTACATCTCTCCTGAGGCACAAGATGTCCCTGAAGAGAACTTTAAGGTCATGCATATGAAGGTATTTAGTTTTTACCTCATTTGCTTTGAACAAGCTCATGTGCAAGCTCATATTATTAAAGTGTTTGTAATCTTACTTTAATAAGTAAAATAAGTAAAAATAAGATTACTCACGTTGCAAAATCTCGTCCTCGAGTTCAGCTAGGCAGGGTTTACACTGCCTCCTTCCCTCTGCTGAGGCACTGACTGAAGCCACTGGACTGCCACTAGCTCAGGCAGCATGGACAACAATACAATGTGTACTGACTTGCAAAGTCAGTTTCTGTTTGGAAACATGCACATAATCACAAAAAGAACTCATCTTTCCCTACCTGACTCTTACTTATGCTCATTGGTAACTGCAAACAGTACCCCAGTGCTTCAGCACAAGGCGAGTGTGAATACAGCTCCAGGAAACCATCACATAAATCTTACTTATTGACAGAGCAAACCAACACCACTGATGTGACCTGACCACTCCTTAAGGCCTATTTAAATCAGAGGCTCTGGCTTGGTTATTTCCTAGCAAGTTCATACATAAACAGCTCTCCAGGGATAAATCTTCCCTGCTGCACCAGGGAGCCCCTTGGAATACTTGGCAGATCTCAGTATATGACCTTGCCCTATGAATGCAAAAACCCTCCTCCACAGACCCTTCAACATCTGAAGTATAAAAGCGGCTTCTACTGCAAATGTATCACACACACTAAGGAAAAAAAAGGCCACACCAGCAGATTAATTAGCTAAGTTGAGAGAAAAAGATCTGACATGAATTTATACAAGTGTTGGGAAAAAGCTAAAAAATCCTTTTGTCCTTAAAAACGCTTTAAACTTTTCCACTCATCTGAGAGATATAATTGCCTCAACCTAGGTTGTCTTTGTAGGAAAATGGAAAGAAACAGGTTTGCTAATGACTCAAAGTAGTTCCCATTAGAAAAGTTAATATTAAATTTAGTTCCCACTTAGGAACAGGGTCAATAGTAGAGCAGAAAAAGTCTAATTAAACCTTTCAAAAATGCCTGGTAGCAATGTGATTGAAAAGCTGCAATTCTTCTTCCAAAATTATGTGAGAACCTCAAAGAGCCAAAACCTGAACTACTTATTGAACTTATGGAAAGAGGGATTTTTTTTTATTTGCTAAAGGATAATCCAAAAAAGCAGAGGAGCAAGTTCCAACACAGTCTCTTGACAAACAGAATGTCAAGGAAACACCTTGAGTATCTTTCCCATCCACAGCATCAGGAAGACTGTTCCAGGCTGAGACATTTCCATTAAAAAAGTTGAGCTTGGCACATTTGTAAACCCACCAAATGCTAGCCAGAGTATGACTGCATATCTTCCTCAATGATCCAGAGGTGTCCAATTACCTACTCAGCAGATGGAGCACCTGGAACATAGATTTTAGAATTAGTCTTCTACACCTAAAACCCTTGTTTTGAACCACATGGAAACTGAGATTCTACAGTGAAGGTCAAAACCAATGAAAGTGCAATGCATAAAGGGAAAGGAATAGAATGGTTTCAAGCCACAGCCTTACTGGAAAGTCTGTCTTGCATCAAGGTTTCCAAGTTGTCCAAATTCATTACTGTCTTCTTCCACAATATTTGATTTTTATTTTTGCTGAGATGCTGAGAAAGTTGTCTTTCATGAGAAACATCAGTGAGTACAAATCTGCAGCCAAAAACACCTACATACACTTACAACATGCAGAGACAGGGGTTCATATATGAATGCATTTTTATGTGCATCAAATTCAAGATGGATTTTCTTTATGACTGCCTAGGAGAAAAGTAAACCCCCACATTTAAACCCTAAACTTAATGCTTTGTCTATCCAGAGCAGCCTGACTTAATGGTAAACTGCTGTTCCATCAGTTTTTGGGGTAAAAAAAATACTTCTCTAAAACACTGAATATCAGTTTACACTAGAGCAGTGAATAACATTTAAATCACCTCAGGTGTCAGAAAGAAAACCTAGAAAAGATCTTACTAAGCCCCAATTCAGCATCAGAACTGAAGTCTAAATTAAAAAAAAAAAAAAAAAAACAAAACACAAAGAGCTTGGGTAAATCAATACACATCATTTACTGGCAGCTGAGCTGGCACAACTTCTGTGAAAGCAGAAATTGTGTCCCTTTTCCAAGGTTTTTCAAAAAAAGTTTCATTCAAACACTAAAGGAACGTTTACTTTTCATGATCTTTTAATAAGTCCCTCATAAAATATTTGCAAAGACAGACAAAACTCATTCTTGAACAGGACTTTTAAGATCACCTTCAACCAGCTGACTGCAAGGTCCCACTTCAATCCATTTTAACCCAATTTAACGCAATTTTTTTGGAATGTCCTTTCAATAAATGCCCCAGACAGCAAATAAAGAATGGATTTTGCAGATTCCAGGTTACATTACGTGAAATGACAGAGCTCTGTCCCTCTTTCAAAGTGGCTGAGACCAGTTGCTTGGTTATTCCAACAGCCCAAAGATAGCCCAGTATTTGAACTTGACCTCAAATAGACAAGAGATGAGGCCCTCAAGTCTGTCGTTTCTCTGCTTAGGTGGATCTTGTGCCATTTGGTTCATTAGAGAAAAAAATTAACACAACAAAACCATAGGAAACCAACAAAGTTCCCTTAAGAAAGGGAGTCTCTTAACTATGAAATTATCATCTTTAGCAATGACATACAGTGCATAGCCAAAATCTTTCCTGCAATGTTGCTTGACCACTTTATTTCTGGTATCTAATACCATACAGACAAAAACTAGTTTTTCAAGTTTCTCCACTTCACCAGCCAGATTTCTGACATTTTTTACTCTTCTTTCCAACCACGTAAAAATTTTTAGCCCAATTAGGAGCAGTTCTTCCCATAACTGGATAAATAAGCAGTTTTATTGGTATTAGTGATAAAAAGTGCCTTTTTATCTGTACCAGACAGTACCTTAGATCCTTTCTAGGCTGACTAATTTCAAGCTTTTTCTTAAGAAGCTTGGACAGCTTTGCTGGGATTGTGAAACTATGGTTACTATGCAAGCCTAACACATACCTTTTCAAGGAATTCTTCATACCCTTGATTATACACAGACATGCAACCCATCTGTAGTACTACCTTTCTTCATGTCACCCTTACATCTGGATCAGGAAAGGCAGTCCAAACTGGAAACAGTGCCAGTGGGGACTCTGAGCCAGGCAGAAAGAGCTTTCTCAGTACTGGGGAAGGAACTGCCCTCTTTGAGGGCAGGGAGTGAATAGGATCAAAGGCAGAGTTGCCGTGAGGTTCAGAGAACAAATACAGAGCTTGGCCAGCCTGGGCAGGCTGCTCCCTCACTAAGCACATGCTATTGAACAGCATGTGCCAGTGCTGCAAAGGCAGACTGAATAACTAGTACAAATAGATGGACAGAACCTTGTTTTGCATCCATAAAATAGTTACATGCAATTGGAATTCAGAAACGTAGCGAATCGTCAGCTGCCTAAAGCCAGTGTTATTGCTTACTTTTCCAAAAGATATAAAATTACTTAAATTAACAGAACACAACCCTTACAGGCTATGTAACATTTTACTGAGTAATTACAACTTCCAGACATGATACAGAATGTACTGAATTCAAGTATAATTACAAAACAAAGAACATACGCAGCTAAGTATTCCAATGTCTACACCTCACAAATCAAAATTACTTCCCTATACTAATATGGAGTAACCAAGACACAGAATGAAAAAGCCAATACACCAAAATGCAAAGCACAGGGTGGGGATGGGGCTGGTGAATCTGATTAAAGGCTGCATGGAAAAATGGATTTTGACTTTGAGATTGCCCTTTGAAAGTTCTACCACGAGTGAAAAATCCTCATTGTTGACTTTCAAATTTAATACCATCTTGGCAATAGCAAAAATGCTTTCCAAACACTTTAGGCATTTTTTGAACACTTCTCACACACAGTTCTTCAGCATATTTAATTTGAAGAGAAACTTACAAAATCCCTATTATATTACATCATTTATACATAATTGCTTTTTTTTTCTTCTGACTTCAGATTTGAAGCAGCTGATCACAACCTCAAAAGTTTTAAACACAGTCTAAATTTAGTTTACAAAAACCAAACTTAGCCTAGATTATGGATCTGTATTCCAGTATTTTAACAGGCACCTCCTCCCCAGAACAGAACTATGAATGCTGGCTATACAAAAATTTGACTGGGCTTGCTGTTAGTGTAACACTTATAAAAAGTAACCATGACCTTTTATTTAAATTCGTGGCTTTGATTTACACAGGAAAAAACATGCCCATAAGCGCCCTACGTAATACAGAATATTTTCTGCCTATCTATTATGATGTGCTATAGCATCTGTGGTATTTAAAAAGCATACATCCTTTTCACATTATATTTTGAATGTTTTAGCTCCTTTTCAGAATGTGATTTAATTAGAAATATTGCTTATCCACAGACATCTCAGCAAACTGAAAAATACAGACTAATGTATTCATCAATGACTAGAGTCCACTGCAAAAATTCTGTAGACCTTAGAACAGAGCACTTCTTTTTCCACAGCACATTCAGTATGGTGCTTCAGCCATCTCCTGTCTAAAAGAATCAATTAATTTTCTCTTTAATTCACTCCAGCTCCCACTTCCACAAGTAACATTACTCACCTTCCACTTACCAAACACATACCTCACCAACAAAACCTGAGATTACAACATCACCCTTAGCAGTTTCCAGTTTATTCAGACGATTAGGTTTGTACCTGCAAGGCTGAACACCATATCAGCACATAGTTAGACAGAGGCTCTGATTTTCAGTACAGGGAAAAAAAAAGAGTTTTTGCTGGGGGAATTACCCAACTATCAGAATATTGGTAAAAAAAGAAAACATCATCCTACCTAGTGTTGTGCATTCTAATAAAATGTAATTTCTTACTGTTCTTTACTTCTCCAATCATTATTCTTACTTCTTGACAAGTTTTTTAGATGATTTTCATCCTTTCCTATTTCCAAGTGCTCAACGCCTTGGGTCTTTTCCTTCCTTGGATTCTTTTCTTTTCATCATATACTTCTAGTTTAATTTCTTTTGCTTCAGCAAAGCCTGACTGACTGCAGTTTCTATAGACCATACATCCACTTAGAGCTTCCGCTTTATTTTCCTCGAAGGACATATATTTCAAGAATTGAACTATTGTGCTTTGGAGCCTGGATTCCTATTTCTTTTTTTAGGTAATATAGTCTACTTTGATCTTAATGATTTGTGTCTCACTAACAAGAAAGGAAAAATTACTCAAGCTATGCAAACCCTCTATAAAAAAAGTCTTTTTGGTACATCTCAACTTCTCATTTACATTATGCAGGTAAACTGCAAGAGAGATGTTAGTGGTACTCTCTACTCAGAGCCAACAATAAGAATAGAAGCAGCACAATACTTAAGCTAGAAGGAAAAAAGCACGCTGTCATTTTACATTCACTTCTGTAAGCCTTTAGGTATGCACAGAAGGGCAGGTTTTGTACAGGAGTCAATTCTTCTACCATGCCAAAATGCCTCAAGAACAAAAGACCATAAAAGGAAACAATTTGTTTTCAAATCTTAAACAATATGGTGCTCTGGTTTCCTCTATAAGGAAAGCATTTAAGTCAAGTTTAGAAAAAGGATTACTTCATTGACAATTTTCAAAAATTGCCATGCTTTGAATAGACAAGGGCATAAAAACACTTTGCAAGAAGACTGTATTTGATGTACTCATCACTATTAGAGATACTTCTAAAATGTATATTTCTTTGTTACAGAAAAAAGAAAAAACAGCTAAAAATATTACAAATAAAGAGCACACAGGATTGCAATCAATGTATAAGCTAGACAAAATGTACCTAAAAACATTCTTGTACTCTCCTTTTATCAAAGCGGGGGCAGTAGAAATCTCTCAAAAACTGAGTCTCCAGATACAGCTGAAAAAGAATCTGACAGAATCAGAAAACTTGGTTTTGGCTAACATGGTTTGTAGCTTTCAAAACAGTAATCACTATTCCCAACTATTAATGAACAAGAAATACAGTACAAAATTCACAGACCAAGAGTAGAATTTGGCCCTGCTTTTAAAAACATAAGATGTTCATAATGGCTTCTCCCTCTAAAAGTAAGAGTCGCTTTAAAAAAGCAGTAAAATCTGTGTGGGAATTCAAGGAAGGAAAAAAAGAGTCTAAAAAGCCTTCAGTTCAAGGATGAGTCACAGGGAATAAAGGATGCAAACTTGTCCTTAAAAGACGTGTTCTCCCCACTACTTCTGGAGCAGAACACAAACCACCAAACTGTCCCCTAATACATTAATCCACTGGGGTATTTACTACTACCACTGTATCCTTAATAAATGCTTTAAAATTAGAGGGGGAAAGGGACACCACATCAAATGCTGAATTCCAGTGTATAATGGAGACAATTTAGGCTTAAAGTTCATTGCTGGGGGAAAGATAATCACTTCAAAATTTTATCTTTTACAGAAAAAAATATTCTATAGAAAAACATAAGTATGCAGCCAACTTAGACTTCAAATACAATAAGATCATTCAGTATATTGGAACACTAAGACAAGTTTTTCAAACATTGTAAGTTTTACAGAATTATTAATCACTGCACAGCATGTAAGAAATCTTCCACAAAGCAGAGAGAGCAGCCATACTTTGAACAAAATTTGAAAAAACCAGAACCTGCAAGGCCAGTCTACAGAAATAAATTATTTTAAGACACCACACCTTAATTGAAAAAAATCCTAGAATATAACTTTATTGTTAGGGAAATCCTCACTTATTTTCCTTTAAATCTGTAAAAAAAAAATCTTGAATAGCATTTGTGATAAAGAAAAATTCACTCCTCCACACATGTACAGTTCTTTAATCTGAGGACTCTATAACGTAAATGTAATTTTTTTAGCTAATTATTTTCCCCAAAAACATTAAAACAAAAGTAAACTAAGTAGTGGACCCACATTACCTCAAGGTTTTGACTATAAAGACAGTTAAAGAAAAAAAGCAGTAAAAATACCGTATCTATTAAAAACAATTTTCAAATTCTAACATATAAATAAAATGTAACAGCTTGGAATTACTCTTCCTTTCCAACCTGGAAGGGTCAATGAATCAGTACTTCCATCCAACTGCCATGACATGTAAACTTACAAGGTACTGCCAAAACTAGTCTGCCTGCCTTTTTGTAGTACATCACCATCCAGGTCACTTTAAAAAACAGAACTGGGTCCTCAGACTGGTCAACAGTAATGTACCCAAAAACACACAAGTCCTGGCATCTTGAATTTAACATATTGTGATGCTATAATCAGTAAAGTAACTGGGAGACAAGGAACTCAATTCTATCTTGGAAGATAAACAAAAGGTGTGAAAAAGGCGTAATTTTCTGACTCAAATAAGGAAACTAAGATCAGAATTCAGATGAATTACATCTCCAATGAATAAAAAAAATTCATAGGGTTTTGGAGCAGATGTCTTGTAAGAATATAAGCTCATACCTCCTCTTGAAAATTATACAGGAACACTTTTCTATTGAGATAACATTTACTAACCTTGCAGGGAAAACTCTGCCCTGCAAAGTGCACACTGACACCATTCATCAGGAACTCCAGCATGCAAACCACTTGGATCACATTGGCTGTCTTCACTAACCTCTGCAGGAAGATCATTTTCCCAGTTTTACTTCTCTTCAGGTTTTTGATTTCTGAAATAACTGGTTTATTAATGTGTTTATTCAAATTCAAAATCCATATAAATATTCCAGGGAGAAGAAAACATGTTATGCTTTACCAGATTCCAGTGCTCTTCATGAATAAGACTAATACCAGGAGAATGGATACTGAGATGAGATGAATTTTACATCGAAGGGTGAGGAGAAAGGTAAATTATTTATAATGTGCTAAAATATGCCTTATTTATTTGATATGGGAGACTACCTTTAAACTGTATTTTAAATCATCAGGCTTAAATATACTAACTAGTTTTACAATAGGAGAAAACCAGATAAAGTAAGCCTTCTTTTGAATTAGCCATAACACGGTCATATGCTATAAAGAAGCCACCAGTGAATAGGGATTATTATAGGGAAAAGGGTACCAAGGAGATCCTTTCACCCACAATTACTGTATGTGAAGCCCCATCTGTAACTTAACTCTGGAATGTTTTTCTACTTAAAATGACCAGCATGCAAAGTGCATTGCAGTTGTCAAAAAGGCATGTTATTTTAAATACTCATTGTTCACTGGTAAAGTGACACCTAGTATGAAAAAAAATATTCTAGAATTCTTTTAGTCAAATCTGGACATATTGGTCTCCACAATTATTTGCTGCAATGCTTATAACATAATCTTAAATTGATTTTTGAAGACTTGTGTTTCATATCAACATTTCTTCTGTCAGCAATTCAGCCATTATTCAGCAACTGAGTTACTAAGATGGTCTTATTACCACCCGTCACCCACAAGCAAATCTTATTTTACATTAAAGTGCATAAAGAATTTTCCTCAGTGCTGTTTAAATATAGTTATTTCACTTATATTTCAACTTGCATGTTCAGTACTCATGGCCTTATTAATAAAGACTGGGTCTCAAAGAATCTGGTACAACTGGAGTACCTACTGCAGAAAGCCTTGAGACAATTGTACACAGTTTTAGAATTTCACATTTCAAAGTTATAAACTAATCACTTATCTCTGGATTGTTGAGGACCACTGATAGAATTACTCTAGTGTCCTAAACAAGCAAGGTCAAGTTATAAAAAAATTCAGAGTAAGTGGTTTTGAATTCAGGTAATATCTGAAGGCAAATAAATTAAAAATACAATGTATTCATTTGTTTAATTATAAATAGATCATTTTTTACTATTATATATTCCAGCTACATCTCTTGTATCTTCTAGCAAAGACCATATCTGGCAATAGAGTCTACTAAAATATAAAAAGCCAAAAGCCAGGTAAACTTTTAATAAGCACTATCATAAATATCTCCCAGATTACACCTGAAGATACTTACAAATAAGAAAACAATTGCCGAAATAGGGGAAAAAAAGAAATTTAAAGAGAGGAAGTGCACCGAAATTTGTACGCAGTAATTTTTCACAGTAACTTAATGTACTCTGGCTCAACCCAGCCAGGACAGCTGGCTCCTCTAAGTTGAAAAGCCTTGTTTTCCTGAAGGGCAGTTGTAATTGTGGTGGCAAAAAGCAGCTTTCCAGGTCATGGTACTTGAGATAAGGCCAGTGCCCATTTGAAACAATTTATCTCATAAAAAAGAAAAACTGTGCAACAATCACACAGTTGAAATATTACAATTTAAGGTTGGCAGGTTCCACTGGAACAAACTCTTCCTATCTAGTCTTAATATCTCCCAAGAACCTTTAATGATATCTTGAAAGAAACTAAAGAAGTGCAAACAGACTGCAAAGGGACACAAATGGAAAAACTATGTGTGTTGTATAGTTTCAGGCAGCTGTATTTGCCTAATTAAACCTCAAGTTTTAAGTTCTGAATCGCAGTAAATATACTTGGACAGACTCTCCTGTGGAATTTAAGTCAAGTAGCTTTTTGAAACTGATTTTGCCATGGAAATTTTTGTCTGCAAGTCTAGCGCTCTTCCAGAAACAGAAGCAGTGCTAACAGTCCAGGAAGCCTACGGGAAAGGAAGCGAGGTCTGGTGCTGAGGTCACTGCAATCTCAGAAGCTTTTCAGCCCTTTATGTGACTTCCTTCCACAAGGGTAGCAGCCTGAAGATCTCTCCTGTTCAAGTCTACAGTATCTCCAAATCCACATGACGAACATCAGGATTTCGTTGCTGAAATAAAATTTTAAAATAATGTATTGAAAATACTCAAACACATTTTTGCACATGGTTACAAATAATGTGTTTCTGGTATGATGTTGTCAACCGGATAATAAATCCCTTTTTTGGGTAACATAGGGACTATTTTAAAATGAGGAAGAGTTTCAATAAACATTGTCCATATTATAAGGCATTTTTGGAAGGCTAAGCCATCTTTTTATTTGAAAAATACTTTTCAACATCATGGATAAGTTAGTTCTTATGCTTTATAAAGTATGGAGGAGCTCTCAATTTTAACAAGGCAGTAGAGTTTTATACAAAACTGTTCAAATACACATATATACACATATCTCACTTTCTTAAAGTTTTAACAGATACCTTCCTGAAATAACAGGTAAGATGGCTGAAATAATTTGTTCTATGCCACTGAAGCTATTTATAAAGATTCAGAACACTGTTTCTATTAAGAAATATGCATTTTCTGATATTATAGAAATATGTTATCACCATTATATGAATTGTACAATCCATGAGAAAATCATGACTTCAAAGACATCAGCATGTGAACCTGACTAGTATATTTACTAAAGTATATTCAATACCAACACAATCACTATATATATGCCTATACCAAAAAGCAGAATCCATGTTTATAAAAAATTTAGGCATGATCCTGCTCCTCAAAAACCATGCATGAAGAACTGATTCAGATGGTGTAATTAAAATAAAAAATAATATTTTGATTCTTAAACAGGACAACCCTAGGGATAGAAATTTAAACTAGAATATTTATGAAATATAACAAGCAAGGACAGACACGCTCTTGAGTAGTGTCTTATGGCCAGAAGAAACAGTCATGGAAGGACTGCATTTATCTGGGGGTCAGTATACTTGTAGTTCTGAATTCATGCCAGGAAGGTAAGACTGACAGCCTCAATATACTTACAAAATGAAAAATGGGAACAACTCTTTCTTGCATCAACCAGAGGATATTTAAATTGCAGAATGAAAAAAAATTATAAGACAGCTGAGAGGCTTTTGTAAAGTAAAATAAACACTGTACAGCTTCAACAAGAGTGAAAGATGTTGAGTAGAAGTCCCATCACCCAAAAATACTAGAATTGATAAAATTCTAAGAACCAGTTGAAAAAAATTATTATTTTTTTACAGCCAGAACAGAATTCAACAGCTATAAATAGTCTGATATTCTGAGAATGCAGTAAAAAAAGACACATTCAGGTCTATTGAATGAAAATTTGTTCTATGTTGGTATAAAATGGAACAAAAAATTTAACAAACGGATCAGTGGCAAAGTAAGGATTTGCTGGTGATCAGAACTTAGATAATAATACTACAGCAAGAAAATCCACATTTGTAATACCAACTTCTTTCCCTCTCTTATATTTACAAATGAAATCCCAGAAATTAGATGCAGGGATATTGTTTAAAATATATCACAGAATAAGCACTCACTAATAAGCCATTAAATTTACCTTCAGGTCCTTCTCAAGTCTGTCTACTTCAGCTCCCAGCGTGTCAACGATATTCTCACCATGCTTAAGCATAAAGGCTTCTAATTCTTCAAGGGTTTTCACTTGCTGAATTTCCTAGGAAGAAATTAAATTTAAGAGATTGAGATGAGGAAAAGAAAATAAAGGAATAACACTCCAGAGGATCTTGACATATTGCAAGAGTGAGGAAAAAAAACCTAAACAAAACACTTCAGCTTTTGCCATTTACTCTCAAAACATCATCTGCTCTTGTGTCTCAAAGACACAGAATAGTAGCATCTATTCAATGAAAACAGCTGGCTCTGTCATTACACCTGCATTTAATACAAAACCTTCTTCTATCTTCAGTTGATTTCCTCCTTAACTTTCCAAATAAGTTTAGAGAATTTCATTCATTTTCTAGAAGTTTCTCAAGTATTCCTCACAGCAATGCAGAGCAGGGTACCCCCGTGTATTCCTTCTCCATTTTCTACATTCTTGCTATTCCATTACATTGTCTACTCTGGGCATCCCAAAACCAGCCCATCTGAAAGCCCACAAGGATTACAACAAATGCTGCTGTGAATATGACTCCTCCATAATATCAGAAATTTGAAGACAGTTGACAGGAACTCAGACTAAGAGACCAACAGCATAAGAAACTGAAGGACTGAGATTAAGGAAGACAGGATGTTAAACTCCACCCTCCAAAAAACCACAGACATCAGCAGCACCAAAGCAGGTACTACAGTATTGCCACAGAATCATACAGAGGTTTATATCAGAAAGGGCCTTAAATATCATCTAGTTGTTCCCCCACTGCCATGGACAGGAACACTTTCTGGTCCATCAGGTTACTCAGGGCCCTATCCAACCTGGCCTTAAACATCTCAGGGATGGGGCATCCACAACTTCTCTAGGCAACCTGTTCCACTGTCCCACCACCCTGGCCACCACAGAGTAAAGAATTTTTTTCTTATATCTACTTTATGTCTATCACCTTTCAGTTTAAAGCTATGAGCTTGGTGTGAGACCTCTAAGGAAAGCTGTCTGGAAGCCATTTGTCCTGTAGTTTATATCAGCTACAGTATGTTTAGGATAAACAGGTTACTGCAAACAGACGCTAACTATGAAACAGCAAATTCTTCTTGTGCACACAAGTACATGACAGCAACTTCTTTCCCCTTCTCCCTACTCTAAAACTGAAGAGGAATAATGTAATTGAGCAAGCTTAAAACATATCTCAACCACAATAACCCATGACTACAATCACAGGAAGTCTCACAAGAAAAATACCAAGGTAATCTAAATGACAGCATTTCAACAAATAATTCACAATGGTAGAAAGAATAACATTGACAGCAGTGCTAGTTGAATGAGCTGCTTATTTGAAGAAGTATAGGTCAAAAGGCAAGCACACCGTCTGCCTTTGACTTCAGATGGCTGAAGCCTACTGAAAGGAGCTATCCTTTAATGATGGTTTTATAGCTGACATGAGGTTACTACATGAAACAACAATGACCTGTGTAAGAAACAGTTGCCAACCTAGAATCAATCAGGAAGATCTTTCCCAACAATACTCGAAGTACTGGAAGAACTAGTGAAGGTTGTATGCAATTGCCAAAGAGAACAGCAGGTAAAGAATAAAAGCTAACAAAGCCTTTAAAAGAAAACTAGCATACTAAAAACTGCAACAGCAAAGCAACTGACAGTATAAAACCAGGCAAACTTGCAGTGTCTCAGAGGTACAAAGCTAATAGAACTCTTCCTCTCAAAAATGTATTAAACTGAAATCCAGTAGATGAACAGATCAGGTATTGCACTATACATACACATACCTAATCCTTATTTTGACATTAACATGTTTTTACAACTGGGATACTGACTAATGATTTCAAAAATTGCAATGTAAAATTTAAAAGTAAACATAACCTCTAAATCATGTTTAATGGCCAGACAAAATGCAGACAACTGTATTTCATTTTGAAAGGGTAGAAAAGAAATTTTGTACACAAACAAATGTACATAAGCAAGGTACCAATGAAAACAAAAACACTGTCTTGCCAAAACATTTTGCTCTTAAATTTAAAACTCTTCTTTTGATTTCGATAAATAATTATTTTCTTCATACTTCATAGTTCTGCCATATAGAATACAGCAGAGAACAGTTCTGCATTTCTATATGGAAAGAGGGCTTAAGAAAAGCTACTCTGAGCTATACTGAAATCAGAGACTGACACTTTACTAAAGGATGGTTCATTTCTAAACATCATCAAAATGCTAAATCATGTGATGTAAGCAATCCATATTCACGCTGAGTCTGAACAGCTGGACCTGTAAACCCCAACAGTGCATCACCAACACCCAGGGCAAATGGCTCTGCCAAAACAGATGCCTATTTGCAGGTGACAAGCTTCTAGTTTTAACTGCAGATCTTGTAATTCAATAAATGCATTGGAAGAATTATGTTCTCATCAAATTTTTTTTTTACAATCTGTATTTTCTAACAAAACAATCATAGAATCATAGAATATTCTGAGTTGGAAGGGATACACAAGGATTATTGACTCCAACACTTACATAAATGGCCCGTTTAGGGAGCAAACCCACAACCTAGGCATTATTAGCACCTGGCTCTGACCACCTGAGCCAATCTCAAGGGTAATGAGTTAAAAAAAAACCTGCCTTCCTCCTTCTCAAGCCAAAAGTAGGTCTTTTTCAGCAGCATATAATACAGTTCTCTCTAAGTACATTTAAAACACTAACATAAAGTAACAACATCTGCAACCCTTCAAACGAAGAAGTGAAATGTAGCTCATCTATTTGCAAGTCTTGGGCTTAGAGGTACTTGAAATTGGAAAGTAACCATCAAATATTGGGGGTTAGAAAAGCAATTTTTTACACATACTTGTAGTAGCTGTTCAATGTCTTGTTTTTCCAGGTAAGACCGAGTAACAACACGTCCATCGAAGTCTACTTCTGCCTTGAATCTCACTTTGCTCATTCCCATGTCTGTGGCTTTCACATCATGAATTGCTCTGAAACACATACATTTTTAAAGAAAATTTAAAACAACACAGAACAAACCACCAGCTGGTTTGACTTCTCATGTTAACAATACTGTCACTGCAAAATGATCCTGTAATTTTAAAAGGTCATTTTGTCCACCCACACGTCCATTAAATACTCATTCATGTTTAACCGGTTATATCACTTCCACAGGTTTCTGCAACACCAACACATCTATAAATCACTGCAATAAAAGACAGACAACTAGAAGCATCACAGATTTAGAACTAGACTAACAGTATATTTTAAAAAATTCCACAATTAAAAAGGTGAGAATTTCCCCATTCTGTGTTAAAAGTTTAAGTCCAACTTATTTTCCACTGCAAAGAAGTTTTTGTGCATATACATGACACTATTCAACAGCCTTTAAGTACCCTCAATTCTGAGGAAAGGAACAATATTGTTAATTAATTGAAGGACACGTTGCAATTATAGAAGCGTCCTTTGCTAAAGTTGGTAAAGGCATGATATTTTGGAGAATTTTCAAAAATACATTTTACATAAGAAAAAGTTATGGATATTGTGTTTGGAACTCATTTTTGATCCTTCAGAACTATTTGTCACAGCTTATCAAGATACATCTGCTTGTAAATGCTGAAAATATGTATTTATTTAAAGGCTCATAATAAATACTAGAATATGAATGCTCTAATGTTTATATTTTGGTCCTTTGAAAAATTCTGGGTTTCTCTAGCAGTTTTGTTCCAGCTTGTTGGACAAATTCTAATATGTGAATATAGGTAGTAAACAACAAGCTCTTAATTTTTCTGGGATAAGAAACAAACTCAGGACCAAGACATACTGTGATGAATTTCAAAAGTGAAATAAACACAAAATAAAATACTCGATTTTTTTCCCTAATTATATTAACAAAAACTCAGTTTATCTTCCAAGCCAAGAAAATTTCAAATTGCCACTGCAGAGTAAGTTTCCACATTTTGCCATCAAGGTCAGAAACAATAAGTTGAGACTAAAACATGGGACACAAATCACAAAAGGTTCACATTTTTTTAAATTCTTGCTTCCGACATTTTCAAAGTAAAAGATTTCAAAGACTTAGTTTTATTAACAGAAAAATTCATTCTTGATTATTTGGTAAATTCTAACACAAAATTTAGATTCAGAAATGCAGCTCACTTGATGGAAAGTACCAAACTCTACCTCCATTTATTTTGCTAAATTGTGCAATTTCACAGAATCTGTAAAGTTAGCATGCCCTTTGTCTTAAACAAATTTACTCTTCCCAACTAGAAATGCTTCTTTGCATCTCAGTGTTTATAAATCAGAAATAACTTCACAGGCAGTGCAGGAGCAAAGCAGAAGGCATGTATGTTGGAAGGAGCCTGTTAGAATGAATAGCCAAAAAAAGAACAGGAGACAGAAACTTTAAGATGAACAATCACAGGAAATTTTTACAGAATACTTCTTGTAATACTCAGGGTGGAGGAGAGGTAAGCATATTAAAAAAGAAATAGAACATGAACTAAATATAGAAACACAAAAAAATACATCTTAGTAAATATTTAAGCAGATTAAAATAACTATCAGCTGGTAGCAATAAAGACTTTCCAGCTCCATTCCAATTCACACAACTATCCTATAAGAAGTTATCAAATCAAAACAGTATTAGCTGGAGCAAATTAGATGGCATCCCAAAGAGGGTATTTAAGATAACAGATGTGGTTAATAAAGAGAATTTGGAGCCACGTGACTTAAAAATGTTGAAGGCATATCAAGTGCCTATCAGAACTAAGCAAAAAGATAACAAGTGATATTTGAGATTCTCATTAAGCAGTAGCCTGATAAAATTCAGTGAAATCATGCATATTCTATAAATATGAAGGAAAACAGTCTAGCTTAGTGCATATAATCTCCCCAGGAAAGATAAGACAATGAGTCAGGAAGAGAAAAATCACTAATAATTCAAACATACAAATATGTATGCTAAAGCTTAAGCTACAAAGTTTGCTTATGGAAGCTTCTGGATGATTACTAGACACCATCAATTCTAACTAGGGAAAAGAGCAAGTTACAAATTAATTATAAACTTGTCAGAGTTGCTGGTTTAGAGCAATTGGTTTTACTATTTTTGTTTCTTGTTCAAACTTGAATGACAGATTTTCCAGCACAACGGAAGCACAACTATACAACAGCTGTTACAATGAAGTAAAATTAAAGATGAAACTGTCACTAAGAATAGCTTATGCCTAGGAATCTGTGATTAAATTTCATAAGAACAGACTCAGGACAGAATCTGTACCACATCACATATTTTATTTCACAGTTATGAAAGGCTAATCTCCCACAGTTCAGTTAAGCTGAACACAAGAATGATTTATGCACCAAAGGTGTCAATGAGAGTTAGGAATTGAATGTTTGTATAGCAAAAATAAAATCAAATCATTTTCCAGCTGAGAACAACTCTGAAAGCTTATTCAGGATCATGAGTTAAATATGGGCTACAACTAGAAATTACTCAGAAAAATGAAAAGAAAGGGGAAATAAAGAGCCATGAGCCTAGAAGGAAAATTATGAAGTCCAACAAGCTGAAAGGAGAAGCAGAAGTAAAAGTCAGAGTGTGATACAAACCAACTTTTTTTAAGTATATCAAAACCAAAGGATAACATGGAAACAAGCCTGCTGCTAGACAGAAATGGAAAATTGTTAATGATGAAACAGAATAGGAAAAAACATGCAGTAATTGTCTTCTTGATCTAAAAAGCAAAATTATATTAGTATAACAAAGCATTTCTCTACTAATAGCAGAAAAGCATATTGGATATTTAAATGGAAAAAATGCTTCTAATCCAACAAGTTTCATAAGGAACCTGCTTCAGGCTACTGCTTATATTTAAGAGTTAAAAGAATTAAGAATAACTGTGAAGGCAAATTTATTTTTCATCTTGCAATACTGATGAGAATTAAAACAAAAATAAACCAAATTAACAACACTGTGCCAAAAGTTAAGAACAGTAAACAAGTCCATCCATTTAAGTGAGGACAACTCTACCTGACAACTGAAGGAAAAATAGTTAGAAAGGTGGGGAGAAGAATTCTGTATTAAGAACACTAATTCCAGTCATTAATATTTTAGGAAATGTGGGTCTTGTCAAACAATCCTGTTATAAAAAATATTAAAGTATCAAGATTTAGTTGAAAAAATATCACCACCACAGAGAATTATTTTAGTAGGACAGCAGTTAGTATTGTCTAATAAAAAAATACTTCATAATTAGCAGGGGATCACAATGTTCAGGCAAGCTACTGCTGGAACAGTAACTTAAGCGGTGGTGTTAACAGGGGCTGAGGGAGTAGGTATCAGAGCCCCTGGATCCTTTTGTAAATTTGGATCTAAAGTACTTTCTGATGAATACTAAATGATTCCCTAATACATCTCCTGATTTGGCAAAACACATCTGAAAATAAACATTGAAAACCATGCCTGAAAGAACAAGGGAGGAATATTCTGGGAGCAGCAACTGCAAAAAGCATTGCATTGAGAACTGAAAACCCTGAAAGTTTGAAATAAAAAACAAGTATTAGTCACAGCTTTAGAAGCAGGCCAGTAATCAGGAGCTTTTTCTTTTACATTTGGTGTCAGAAGTATAGAGTACCACACATCTCCATTTAAGAAAATGTGATCATTTGAATGTTCAAGAAAATGCTAACACTCCTAGAAGTCCAAAGCTTATGTTGATGAAAATATACAGGTAGCCCTTTGAAGAAATACTTAATGTTAAAAGGCTTCCTCATTTCAGCTGCTATAATTTTTTTCCTTATTTCAGCCTTTGGTTTGTTTGTTTTCAGCTTCTTCCCCAAATTATACCTGGTAACAAGCAAGGGTAATATAAGTTTACATTGCAGAGAACTGAGATTAAGACCAAGTGTCTTATTAGAAGATGTATGTTAACCAAGCTAGAGACAGGAGGCTTGTTGTAAGTACTGGGTCAAAGACAAACTGGGCACTGAAGGAAATCAAAGCTGGTAACACAATGGATCTAAGAAAGATACCTGAAGACAAAGTGCATAGAGAGAGTATAAGGACCTAAACATGTTTCATCTTCTAACCTCAAAAAAATAAAAACATGCACTTTCTCACAAGTCTTTATTTCTTTTACTTTTCATGCTTTTTTTTAAATTAAGGTACTTCTTGTTTTAAACAAAATGTCTACAACAAGAACAACATTAACTAAGTCTGCTCTGTTGAGAAGTTAGAGCCATCTACAAAATGGAATACAACATAAAATCATACTTGGCCTAGGAGAAATTTTATTAATTCAGCCTGAGACAAGCAAAAGCCACCTGTGCACTTTGGAAAAAACAACTACAGAAGTCATGTGAACTCATCTACTCTAACACAGCACTGCTGACACATCCTTCACCATTCAGACTAATCCAGAGCCACCACAAATACTTAATTTACTGACATGTGAAAATTCTAACAGAATTCTATTCCAAATGGAATTCTTGTTTAGTTTCTGGAATGAAGGGCATGTCATCCAGACCTCTTGCCTGAAGCTTAGTTTGTTTCAAGTACTCTGGTATTAACAGGTTTTGGGGTTTTTCCCTCCACAGCTCAAAAATTACTACAAATAAAAAACACTACAATAGTTCAGCTGATTTACACAGAAATATATTCCTAAGTAAAGATCTAAAAGGAAACAAAAAGAAATTTGCTTCTAAATCAAGGTTAATGGGGTAAAGCTAAAATAGCTCATTGAAAAGCATTTAAGCAAGATTTTAGAATTACAATGAGCTATAAGTTTACTACAAATCAAAGACTTGCTAAGAAGGAGAAATTAGCAATGAGTTAATTTATAAGCATGTAACATGAAGAATCCATTGCATGACAATGCTACTGCAGCACATCCTGTCAACTACTACAGAATTCCACACACTGAATATTAACAGTAACAGAATTTAAATATTTAAGTGGAAATAAACTATTCAAGCAACATAACAGTATAATTTAAGTGCTTGCATTTCATGAATTTGAAAATAGTTTTAAGTTTATGATGGCTTTCTTATTAGGTCATTGTCAATTCCTGTAATTAATGTGACTGTTAGTATGTATCTGCAATGCTATTTTAGCTGTTGAACATCTGAGAGGTACAAGTATTCTTTTATCAGAAGTTTTAGCACAGAAATAGATGTTAGCAATAATAAAGATTCTAGAATCCAAATACAGAAGATTCCAGACTAAAAATAATCTTACCAGGTTTCTCTCATTAAATGTTGTTTCCTTGCTTTTTGTTGTTTACAGCAGAGACTGAGCTGTAAAGATTCTTACCTTACTACAGGATCACTTTCCAGTAACTCGGTGAGCCGCTGCAGTTGTTCAGGTTCAATGGATCGTCCCAGCAGGGCTTCAGTGTTAGTGTAGATTAGAAATGCTGACACGGTTCCTAACAAAGTTCCAACACCTAGAGACCCCACACTGTCATAATACGGGTTTCCTAAACAAGATACATCAAATTAGTTTCACAGAGTTATTTCTAAAACATAGCAGAGAACTCCAATTTCACACTGAAAAGAGTACATAGTTTTGAGGGGTTTTCTGGGTTTTGCTTTTTCAGTGAGATTTTTTTGGTGGGTGGGATTTTTTTTCAGTTGGTCATTTATTTGACTTTTTTTTTCTTAATTCAGTGGAAACTTTTTCCTACTGAGGAACATGATGAAGCCAGAACAAAACAATTTATCATAAAACAAAGCCTTAAGTCCCTCCCGTCCCTTGACCACTCCTGTCTCCTGCAGGATTAATAAATGAGTAAATTCTTGTCCATATGTGCTTCTATATTAGTAAACAAATTTATACACAAAGTTATATACACTGAAACACAGGTAGCAGCACAAAAGCCAGTGTTCTTTTACCAGTAACTCAAAAATTTGCAAGTATTAACCATTTCTGGAATATAGTACTTAATAAGTTTCAAACACTTAGTCATGTCCAGACCTATGGAAATAGTACTGTGTTTTTAAGTTGATGAAGGAAACTAGAAATGAAATTTTAAAATTCCTTCTATATAAAAACTGAAACTTGCAATCAAGTCCTTAGAAGCCAAGAAATAAAATTTCAATATATATTCTTTTTGAAAAGACAATACTTAAAAAGGGATAAATAAGTAATCATTCCTCTTTAGAAAACTTCGCATAGAAACTATGCAGCAAAGACATATTTTGAACCACTTGGCATACAGATCATCTTACTTTTAGTAAAATAGTTAACTGTTAATAGTTTAGTAAAAATAACTTCGTTTGTATGACAAAATAGCTCAAAAATCTGCTTACAGATTTTTGTATCAGTATCAGAAATGAAGAGCAGAGATATATTCAAGTCAACCAATATAAACCAAATTATCTGTGTTCATATCATGCATGGGAAAAAATCCATATTTGGCCTGCCTCTATGCAGAATTTTACCTGTTAAAGAAGTCAGTCCCATACAGGTAGCAGCTACAGCCACGCTCAGAACTGCTGCAGCATCCTCCAGTAACACCACATTGGTACTAGGATCACGACTCTGCACAACTGCACATACAACAAAAAAAAAAGTTACATTGCTCTGAAAGCTTAGCTTTACTATGTTATACTATGTTATACATAATACTTAAACCATATTAACAAAAGCAATTTAAAAGAACAATTTATGCAACTATATAGGTGTAAACTGAATTTTTGCATATGCTCACACTTCCGAAAGCATTTATACATACAGAGACCAAGCCCAATTATGGAAGCTTCTCAAAAATGCTAGAAAAACTAAAAGGGGCATTTATCCTGAAAAATACATGCACTTAGCCAAGTATTTAAGGAGCACTATTAAATCAACAGTTCTCACCTAATTTGTAAGATGTTATTTGTTAGTAGAATAGAAAACAAATCAATAAAGGGAAAAGAAAAAAGGAAAACAGAAAGTTTCTATCATTATGCAAATACTAGTGAACAGACTGTGTTTTAAATAACACCACATACCTTACTGCCATAATGATACATACCATATTGATAAAATGAAAGACCCTTGGCTCGAGCACTCCTTCGAATTTCATTTATAGCAACAAGCAGGGTGGCTGAAACAACAAAGTTGTTGCTGAAAATTGCTAGAGGCAAGAGGACTTGTTTCCATTTTGAAAAGAGGAACTCTTCCTTATAATATCATGGCAACAGATTAAGCTGAAAGCTCTGATTATTGGTACTTTGAATAAAGTATAGCTGCTTTCTTTTCTACAAGCATGTCTCCCATACAAATCAGAACAGTTATATTCATTGATAGTTTAATACTAAAAAGGCAATCCATGTCTACTTTCCGAATTATGTGTTCTTCAACTTCTTGTTATATAGAGATATATAAAAAAGAAAAGTTTTCTCATGTTTCTTTTTGTTTGTCTACAAGTATTTGCATCAGAGCTCAAAACTTCACTGTGTAAGCAAGGATCAATTATTACTGCAATTACTGACATTGTAATCTTAGGAGATTACAAATACTTAAGTAGAAACTTGAAACTGCGTACCTCCTTCAGATACCAATGACCCTGCTAAAATGCAGTATGCCTGTATGGAAAAAAAATCAGATATAATATTATATTATATGCATATTTCTACAGATCTTTTCACCACAGGCTATCCAAACATAGCATTTCAGAACCAATTAGCCACCATGCCATGTAACTGTCCCTAAACAGAAAGAAACCAATAATAATCATAGTATGCAATATATTCCAAAAGAGGAAAGGACCTTTTGGAGGGGGGATATGAAAGGAAGATGCAGGGTTTAAAGAACAGCAGGGTTTAAAGAACATTTTGCTGCAAAATCTACTGTAGTTTAAAGATTTTTTTTCTTAAAACACATTTTCATTAAGAATAGTTTGAGCTAATTGTGTTGGGATTCAAACCAACTCCAGAAGAGAATTTCAGACTATGCCACTATTTTTTATTAAGTTGCTGGTGTTAAATACAAAACCAAACAATGTCAGCTTACCCAGAGAAGAGATTCTACAGGATGAGGGTGGAGTAAGCCTATGATCCCATGATACCAAGAAAGTCCTGCACCCATCATGAAAATGCCTACTCCACTAATCAGGGAGGCAATATAGCGCATATTTGTGAAACCATACCTAGAAGAAAAAAAAAAAAAAATTTTAGGAATATAAGATTCTACATCTCTACAAACATACCTCAAAGTTTGCCATTAATTTTTAAATGTCTTAAATTATCATCATATTACTTGGCATCTATTTAAGACAAAGGTGCTAAATCAAATCAAATCCAAGGGAAAAAAAAAACCAGCTTGAAAAAGGATATCTAATACATGCAAGGACATCAAGCATAAATATTTTTCTAACTTGTTTTTAAACAGCTGTATTAGCTCTTGCACAATGACAGAGGATTTTATTTTACAACTGAAAAAAACTCAAAATAAATTACATTCTTATCACTTTTGGATTTTAGTGAAATTCTACTTCTAAATGAGGACTCCAGTTTCGTGAGCAGCCAGTCTACATAATTCATAAAGCTAATTTAAAGGGAATAAAATTTATACATCTCACAGTAGTTCAGCTAACTACAGACACCCAACACTTGCACTTCTTAAGTGCAGTGGAGGAATTAAAGCAATATTAAAAGTGTTTATTCCTTTTTTTGGTTTTACAAACAGTGCATTTCTTTTGTCTCTCTTGAGGAAGAAGGGAAAGGAGAGGGAAAAACAAGATACGATGAATATTTGCACAAATTTAAGACCTAAATTTTTCAAATTTTAATAATTCTGTTAATGAAAAAAAGTGTAAATAATTCCATAAATTAGATGGATTTTTGAACTAGTGCTTAAAGAATGAACGACTTGTCCAAACTTATGAGGAGTAAATTAGGTCAAAACAGAGAAAATATCATGAAGAGTACAGCTTATAACCTTCATGAACTTGTAAGAACTTATCAAGTAATATCCCTATTACTAGATACAAACAAAGAGCAGTTTATATCAAACACAACTCCTTATGGTACAAGGAACTAGCTTGCATAAAAGCACTTTGTTGAAAAAAGGAAGAGGACAGTAACTTTTATTTTTAAAAAAATCCTGTGATTCACATGAACAGTGTTTAAAAAGTAGGTCTATTAGTTGGAAGAGGTAGAAGAGCCCAGAACAACTTAAGAGAAACAACAATTAAAACAAAACATAGCAGAAGTGTACCACAGGAAAAAAAAAAAAAAACCAACAGAAAATCCAACACATGCACCAAGCCACTCAAACTCCAACTCCTGAAGCTTAAAAGAAAACCTTTTCCTATTTTATCTGTCATAAAATCAGAAACAATACATTTCAGAAATGACACAAAACAGCAAATTAAAAAGAACAAGGTGATGCACGAACAAGAACTGATCTAACTGCTATATATAGTTACCAAAATCTTTATTTACTCAAAAAGCTTACGGATGACTAGGGTCAGGCGTCCTTGCAGACTGACTGATGCCCAAAGCTAGCAACGCCTATTTAAGACAAGAGGTTAAAAAAAAAATTAGAAACATTCTGTATCAACTGAACTTGAAAGGTAATGGCAGATGTAATTTGTTGAACTGCATATATGCTTTGCTAGTGATATCTTATTAGAGCTGGAATATAACCCTCAAAGTTTGTCATCTAAATCTACCACTCCCAAAAAATTGTTAGTTATATCTACATAGTTAATATATATGCAATTATATGGTGTGTATATATAATTACTGTTACTTATAATTTTAGAATCACAACTGAGACTGAACATTACATGCAATCACAAGTGTTGTTGCTGCACTTCAGTGTGAAGGAATGAAGTTGCTCAGGGAACAAAGCTATTTAATAAATCCCTCTTGAAGAGAAATTATGCCGAGACTGTGGTGTAGTACTGTGATGACAACATTTACAGCAGTAACTTTACACTGCAACTTTTCAGCATATTTTGAAGGAAGAAATAACCTCTTGCTATCTAAATTTCCTATCTGGGATATATTTAATTAGGCATGTATTAAGTTGTTGATGTAGGCAGTTATAAATCTAGACCTGAATTTTGCAAAGCATGCATTTTGTTTAAAACTATGGATAATGAAACATAGTAACAAGTATTAAAATGCAGATACTTTAGTCTTAGCAGCAGCAAGCTGCTTTGAGGAAGCAAAGTTTCTCCTGTGTTTTTCCCAAAACCACACACTCAATTATTTGAAAAAAACAGAACAAACCCTCCACATTTCAGTGGAACATTCAACTTTGATATTTAAAAAACAGATTAGCTCTTCAATGTATATAATACCACTATCAAACTTGGTTCATCTATACATTGACACACTTGGCCAAGTGAAAAATCACACACTTTAAGGCTGGCCTGCCCATAAATTTAAGTATCATCAGTTGAATTAGGAGCACCCCTGTCTTCACTTTACATCTGGAACAGCTGAAAGGTTGTGCGAAACCATCAAACAAAATGTGAGTTGTCAATTCAGTCTTTCTAGATGAAGAAGTACACTTCGTCCAGCTCAAGCAAAAAGTTTGCCAGAAGTATGTTAATAGACTTTTCGAGATATTCAATCTGCTCTAAGATGCCTCAAATTTGGAGGAGCACAAGACTGTTGAATTTTATGAGTTACAAGCTACCCAAGGACTCCTCTTGCTTGAGCTGCAGGAGCCTTTCCTTCAACCCTTTCTTTTAAGGGTTGATTTTTTTCCCCCCAAAGCCTTGCAATATCATTTCAAGGTCTCATTACATATGCTTCAAGCACACTAATAGAAAACAGTGGAAAAAACAACATTAATTTTATCCCTGCACATTAATATTACACGTCAAATTCTGAGCCTGCCACTCCACTTCTCAAAGTAAACGTGCCACGTATGTGGCTACTTGTGCTGTGAGAGGCTGATAGGTAATCTAGGAATAGAAAAAGAAAACAAGATGCTTAAATTCTCATCATTACTCTAGCTAGAAATGAATAAGTAACAAAGTCTGTCATTGTATTACAATAACTGACAGAAAAAGCATTTCAAGTTAATATTTAACCAAAATATTAACCAAAATTGTTTTAGTTTCAAGTACTATTCATGATCCATGAAGTAGCTGAGTACAGTTCTTACTGCAACTCCTCTCTTTCAACTTATTTCTAAAAAACTTCAAAATCTACATTCTGACTTCTCATTTTTACATTAATACAAATTAAGAAGCATTCTATTTTTTTTATTCAAGTGCACTACAACTACTGTAAGTATCTGTCTTTATTCCCTGTTTTACTACAAGTACTAACTTTAGCAGAATGGAAAAAATACTCACCTGGTTACATGTGTCTGCTAAAGAATGTATGGCTTCTGAAAACATACTTGCAGAACCCGTGTAAACCCAAGCAAGTAGCTTAAAGAAAAAATTCAAGCCATTTCTGAAAATAAAGAGAAGAAATAACAGAATATTTGATGTTTAATATTTTCAGCAAAACCAGAAGTGCTGTACAATCATGGGCTATCTGCCAGAAAGAGGTAAACTCGACTATCAATTTAGTAATTAGAGAGCTGTGCAGACAGATAATTCATAGAGATTTTCTGCATGGTTACTGTGAAAAAAGTCCTTTCAGCTGAACTTGATAAAGATACATAATTTATTTTTCAGAAATCATTAACTTTTAAGCAGTCCCAAATAAGTTACACTTCCAGAAAACTACCATCACACTCACTACTACTCAGAACAATCACAATTACAATTAATTTTCTACCAGTGGAAGAATACAAGTCTCAACAACTCCCTTTTCTATTTTTCCACTCCTTTGCCTCCTACACATCCTCTCCCAATACTATAGTGCAAGGTTCCCTACTTCATCCTCAGTTTGAGCCATTCTCAATAGGATACAAATGTGAGACAACAGACAGGAAGACAAGGCTGTCACTAGATTACACTGTAAAAATTATCTAAGGAACTTCTCCATTAAGATGTTCAGTCTGAATTGTGAAGACACTTTTACAGCTACACATTTACTGGAGTAAACATTGTCTTATGTTGCATAAGGTAACTATTAACACCAAAGTACAAGTCCACATTGTCACTTCAAACATTATCAGAATCAGTAGGTTAATTGCTACAAACATATTGCACAGAAAATCAGACTAGAGAAATATAATATCCTCCTCTATCTTTTTTAGTATGAGTTTCATTTATTGCCAATTTTAAAGTATCTAAATAAATTGCTATAAGAAACTATTAACAACATCTTCTAGTGGCATATTTCAGCATGTGCCAGAAATTATATTCAAGTTAGAGGAAGCAAACTCAGCAGATTCTGAGAAGGCAGCTAAAATGCTCTGATTTGGTTGGAAACAAAGTCACATTTTACATCAGTGGCCACCACTTCAGAAAGTACTTCCCCTATTGTACTGGACTGAACTGACTAATTTAGCTACCTTACTTCTATCTGCATGGACCTGGAAGTAGGAAATCTTAACAGAACACAAACCAAAGCTATTAACACAGAACATTCCAGTGCAGCTGGTCTATACCTGCACACATCAATTCATAGAACAACTGTGCTTTTGACTGAACCACATTTCATCCTCACAGGGGAAGCCTGAAGTTTGTTAAAAGCCGATCAAATAATTCTAACTGGAAAAGTTAAGACAGATTGATCCTTCTTGACACAAAGCCAAAAGTCATTAAAAAGACCTCAAACAAAAGAGCACTGATGGTGGCCTTTACTTAAATCTCTGAAAAGTCATCAGATATTTGAGCTCCAAGAGTAGCTTGAACTTCTGAAACAGCTCCACAAAAAGATGACTGAGCACCATAACTGTCTCTACAAACTTCTCCTGGCCTGGCTGCCAGGCATTCATGTATAAAAATACCCAATAATCAAAAGGTATTTATGAAAAAAATGCAATGCTTACAGCAGTGCTCTATCTACAAAGCAGGAGGAAAGGTCTGCTTTCTCTGTAGAAGTGTAAGAAACAGAGGGAGGTAGAAATGACAACACCTCCAGTCTTTTTCGTTTGTTTAGAAACAGCCATGCTAAAAATTCCTACATATTTTAACTTAGAAGGCTCTGAACAGTTAGTAGTAGAATACTCAGTAAAAAGGGAGGTTTTCAATCAAATGAACTTTGCATTTTTCTTCCCCAAATAAAAGAATATAGTTTTGCAGAAGCTCAGAAAGTTACTTTCTGCTCCAAACGTTTGGTTTTTTTTTCCCTGGGCCAAAAAAAGTATTTTCCCCTTTCTATTACGCTCAGTTATATTAACAGTGTCTTAAAAAATAAATAGCTTTTATAAAACAAAATGTATTTAAAAACTGCAAGGTTTCATGGTAAATAAGTTTTAGTCTTCATTTCCTGAGAGAAACTTAACACACTTCCTCCTATTTCATGCCAGATAATCTCTGTGATCATTTGCTTTACATCAGTATCATTAACTTGTTTCATTCAAACTTGTAAAACATGTGAAAGGTAAAAAAAAAATATCCCCTTTTCAATTAGAAAAGAAATAACAGTATAAAGAGAAAAGTGAATTCTTTCTGCTGGTTATATGGAAGATTCTTTAAAATGTATGAAAAGCTGCTTCTTAAGAAGGAGCAAGAAAAAAGGACAACTTTAAATACCTGCTTCTTCAGGTACTTCAAAATTTTAGTTTTTACTTTAAGAAATTGTATAGTGTGATCAACTCCAAAAAAATTGCTCTTCTCTCAACACAGATATATGCAATACCTGACTTCTATGTATTGATCAATGTATTCACATCAACTCTCTCCTATGAAAAATAAACAAATCTATTAATTTTAGTTACAGACATTTTTAGTTCTGAAAACAAAGAGAAGAAATAACAGAATATTTGATGTTTAATATTTTCAGGTATCTTTATCTTAAATACACACACTGTTCCTATTTCCAGGATAATATAAATAAATTGCTTTTTATTGCATAAACAAAACATTTATTTTTTTTTACTTACATGCAAATAGCTACCATTACCACCTTCCCTGGTCCCTTGAAAAACATAGCTGCTGTACTGGAGCGTGGCTACATAAAGAAATAACAGATTATTTAATAACTAAATCTTGATCTCACGAGACACCGACCATACAAATTATTAAATAAAAAACTTTGCACTGCCCTGTATTGCAAAAGTTCTTGAAGGCAACTAATTTACTACTGAATATTCAGCTAAACTACAATTGGGTCTTACGTATTTCTACAAATGGCTGGCTGTTACAAAGATAAACATCCAGTGAAGGCTGCAGCAGAGACCACTGTAGCCATAAGGCCCAGAGCCTGCTAAGGAACCATTCTATACACCCAAGCACCTGGATCTAGGGTGTGTGTCTACTTAAGCAAAGAGGAAAGGCCAGCAGTGCATAGACAAAAGCATTCATCTTCTAGGGTCTTTTTTCTCAAAGAAATGTACATAGGTTTTTTTAATTAACAATACATTCACTACACATAGTCATAGGTTATACTTGAAATCATGAGTACAGCTGCAATTTTGATAAGAAGGCAACTGAAAAAAAACCCTCTTACTGGTGGATTACACTGTCACAGTAGGAACTCATTCAAGCTGTCATCATAACAATCAGACCTAGATCTGGTATGTTACAGTGCAAAAAAATCTTCCAGTAATATTCAGTTACACAAATTTTCCTTCAAAAGATGCCATAACACATTTCATGACACTTTTCTAGCCAAACACTTGAAAATGTCCTTACCTTAGTATTTCCAAAGAACTCCTTGTATTCCCACAACAGCCTTTGGTTTCTAAACAGATCTGCAGTACAAAATTTGCATCATGAATATGTACTAGTAATCAGTAGTTTCAGGAATTGAAGTCTATTTTTTTTATGCAGCAGCCAACTTCTAATAAAAGCTAGATGATCTATCTGTGAAAAAATTCCTCTCTTGATGTTGTTAGTCAGAAACACACATTGTTGTACACTCATGCAAAATGCCAAATACAATCTGTTATGATCCTATACATTGTTACCATTTCTACCAAGAAATGATAATACACAGAGGGAAAAACTCAAAATACACTTCTGCAAAATCAGGCATTTTATTTATATCCAAAAATTATTCTTCAGGTCAATAAATTTTGAGGCTCCTGGCTGCACTTTCAGTACAGTTACATTCAGGACACTTACTTTCAGATACCTGTTAAGGTATCTGCCTTAACAGGTGTCTGCAGTACTAGCCTTTTTTGACAGAAGGATGTTCTAGTGGCCCAACTGTTTAAAAAAAAATTGACCTCTCATTTTAATGTACATGTCTGGACTAAGTATCTTGAAGCAGTATTCCCTCTTGTGTGCTTTTAACTGACTAGACAGATCCAAATACATTACAAATTACTGACTTGGCTGTACATGTTAATGAGAATACCACCAAGAATAACAAAAACAATATTACACAAAAAAAAGTTATTTGGCAGTATTTCTCCCCTTCTGAAATACAAAGGCAAGCTGAATTCTTTTCAGAGAAAAAAAATTAATGAGTAGTGGCATGGTATAAAGATTTGGATCAGTTTTAACTCTTTTCAAAATTCTGAATTAGATAACATGCAAAAGCATTGAAAATATAAATTATCATCTAAAAATTGAAAACCTCCCCCAAGAGTATGACTATAGGTCTCCATTGAATGTATGTTCTTTGTGTATCACAAAGATGATAAATTGCAAGATAGTAACAGACTGTAGCTACATAAATAGTAACATCTTACTCTAAGATTATGCCATAAAACCTAGTCAGCAATTGTTAGTTCCAAACTTACATGTTTTCAGTAAAGTAACACTATCTTGTGGATTTCTAACAATCATACTTTCTTGCTACATTTCAAGGTATTTGAAAACTCTATACTCACTTTCTCTGTACTTGATCTCTGCCTCTTTGCGTCGCTTTCTTTCTCTGGCAAGAGCCTCTGGACTACCCCAAACTTCAAGAGACCTGCATGAAGTAAAAGCAACTTAACTATGTTTCTATTCATGCAACTTTTTCTTCAAGCATAAAACCATACTGTCCAATTTTTTATACACAATGTAATTATAATAATAAGGATATAAAAGGTGTTCAGATAGAAAATGGAAAACATTATTGCTCTTTCACATTGCAAACTTGACTTTTAAAACTCTTTTGTCTCATATCATCCTCTTTAAATGTTCTTACTTTGCCTCTACATCTGATCTCAGGTACACCGTGAAAGTCTCAGTGTCATCATGGGGACTTCGTCGTTTAATTTTTCTCAGCTGGTCTAAATCACTAAAGAAAGAGGACAAAGAGTTTAGTGTAAGAAAGGATCATATTGTTCTAATTTGACTCTTATGTCTGGGTGACAATCCACAATTTTGATTTACTAATTTGTACAAAACAAGTGAAGTTGTCTACTTGAAACAGAACATACAGACAACATGAAACATGTGCTCTCTAGCAGGCTGTTGAAAACTACTGGTTTTCACATCCAGAAGTCCAAATCGTGTCTCCATACTACGAAATACTACACACTGAAGGCAAAGTATCAAAACACTAAATAATAAAGCATCCAATAAACGATCTGTATGTAACTGACAACATGCACACACACTAAACAAGAGAGCCTCCCTAATGGAAATCAGAAGTCACGTGACTAGAAAATTTAAGAAATTTGATCCCAAAATGTACGCTCCCAGCACAAGCTGCAAAAGGCTAAAGATAACAGAGCTACTTGGGGAAACAGATAAAATTTCCTGTGCTAAGCTACACATTAGGGCATCTACACCATTATGTAAACACAGGAGGAACAGAGGTGTCTCCCCCAATTGGATTTATGGTCTCATAGGTACAAATAAACTACTTTAAGAAGCAAGTACTGAAACATGAAAATTAAGTGCAAGCTCCTAGACCACTGTAAAACTAAGCAAGAACTAACTTCAGCCACTTACAATTATGTACACCACAAAAGCATTTAGAAAAAGTTGTTGAGCAAAATCACTCTACAATCACAATTACTTCTCATTCACATATGAACAAATATTCAGAATTTAAATCTCAACTCAAATCCATCATACCTGGATTTAAGACAAAACTCATTTATTGCTCTGACTCCAGTGATGAAGTTATTCTGTGTGTATTTTGGTCCATACTCTCTTTTTTTAAGGACTGCTTTCACTTAAAAAAAAAATAGATACACAAGTTAAGTCACTCATAGAGACTACAGCAGAAACTTCAAAAAGTAATTCAACCTAGTGTCATACTGTGATATCTCTTAGTGGAAATCTGAAAAACAACGCTTAGTCAGTGATACAGAAAATTGACAGTGAAAAGGAAGGTATCTTCCTCATTGTAAGGGCAAATGAGTAGGGGTAGAATGATTCACCTCCAAAAATTCTACTTTCTAAGCTGTAGTTCAGGGTTCTCAAACCTAACTGCCACAGTCAGCTACTTCTCCAACTTTGATGTCAGAGATGGTGCTTGGTTACACAAACAGCATTCAAACATGGCCCTTTGGAAACCCTTGGTGCAACAACTGAAATAGCAACAGACTGCTCCATTTCTATTTTTTCCAATAATCAAGTCCACTTTCTGCAGATAAGACTTTTGACCTCTGTAGATCATACAGAGAAATGAGACAGACTGAACACATCCTTTTTCTCAACTATTACGCTCAAAATTATTACTCTTAACATTGGGCATTTATAACAATTAAAAACATACATTCTTTATTTATAATGCTTTTCATGTCTGGAAGATGTACTTTTATCACATCAGATTTTCATGCACAAGGAAAAGAATACCACACATATTCAGAAAAATTATAAATGGAATTTTAAATTTATGCTATTATTTCCTGCTTGTCTGTATGTACATAACTTCATATTATTCTCAAATGTAAATTACTGTGAGAACTGACATGCATTAAGAACATGCTTATTGCAAAACTAGTTACATTCAGAAGGATGTAACACAACTAACACTGTAATGTATCTAACATTACAGAATACAACTTAACACAAAAAGCTCAGATTCTACGGGTGAGAAGACTTTAAAGCACACATGAACTTCTTGTGAATCACAGGATTGATATGATTTCTATAGCTGGTCCAGAACTACTCCTTCAGTCACAGGATGCTTACAGAAAGAAAATGCTTTTAAAGACTTTGAGAATTTTTTTTCCCAGAGTTCTACATTGTCTTATTTCTGTGTTTTGATGCTTAATAGCAAAATATATTGCTTGACCCTCCATGATGCACTAACAGTACAGGTATCAATATTTATCCTAATAATCTGATTTCTCTCATCCACTTTGAACTTCAACAATTTTTTAAGTCCCTAAATAATCACATTCATCCCACAAAGCTCCTGAGTAAAGGCGATGAAAAAAACTTTAGATATTTCCTAAAAACAGTACACCATTTACTAAGATTAGAGGAGACTGATAATTTTTAATCAAGAACATTTTCCCTCTTTTATTTAAAACAAATATACACCCAAATAATATTAACCTTACTAAAAAACAACTTATGGATTTATCAAACACTTACTAATTCACCTTTCAGAAATACAGGTAAATTCCACTAAAATCATATATTGTACATTGTATATATTGTACTGTAATTGTATATTGTGCAGGATCTCAACAATCCTACTCCTAGTTCAAGAAACTGTATAAAACTGTAGTAAATGTGGAGGAAAAAAAAACCTTGGTGTTTCCAAGAGAAAGAAGCTGAACAAGCGTTGATGAAAATAAAACACTTCAAAAAGCAAATTTTTTTTAAGATTAGTGAGCCTTTAAAAATGTTACTGTCTTTGTAATACTCAGTAGTACTTGGATCAGTAAGCTTCTAAGTCAGAGCAGCATTTTATGATTAGAATTCCACCTTCTAGACACTAACAAAATCCTTAACATAAACATTTCTCCTTGCACATCTTTAATTAAGATAGGGAAAATGCTTACTGAAACATATATCTATTTTTACAATTATTTCACAGAAATTTCTCCTATCTACCTTGGATTTTCTCCCTGCACACATACACTAAAAGACAATAAATCTAAAGAAATTGACATCCCCCTGCACTACTGGGGCTGAGAAGGTAGAGAAAAGCAGGAAAAGATTAAGCCTGGGAAGAAGTGAAGGGTTAGAGGAAGGTGTTTTAAGATTTAGTTTTTATTTCTCAGTACCATAGTCTGATTTGACTGGCAATAAAATAACTAATTTTCCCAAGTCCAATCTGTTTTGCCCATGACAATAATTGGTGAGTGATCTCTCCCTGTCCTTATCTTGACTCAGAAGCCTTTCATGACATTTTCTCTACCCTATCCAGCTAAGGAGGAGAGTGACATACCAGCTTGGATGGGCATCTGGTGTCCAGCCAGTATCAAGCCCACCACATTACTACACACAAATGGGAATTTTACAGAACTCAGATTAAGTAGTTCACGTGGTCAAAATATATTTAGAAGCAACACTGATTAGATTAACTCACTAATAAGAAAGAACAGAGGAAGACTTAGAACAAGGAACAGGGAAGATCAAGTATTCAGCTTAGCCACATTAAGTCTGAGAGGGGGAATGGACATCCCTAAAAACACCCAAAGGGGACAGACTGCAACAATACATGAAAAAACAAATCAGTCTTTTCCTGATGAACTCTGCAGCTTAAATGAAAATTACAAACAAACACAGAAGAGTGAGTAATTAGAAGGAATATTGCTATGTTTGATTTTTTATGAGTCTTTTTCAAACAAACAGTACCAAACAAAGCTGGCACACAAGTGTGTTTTAAAATGTTATTCACGTAACTTGTATACACAATTGAAGAGGAGCCAGCTTCCTTACACTTTTTTTTTTTGTTGACTACTAGCAAACAGCAGTAAAGTTCCAATACACTAAGTATTTCTTTACCTTTTACTTGGATTGGCTGTTTAGGTGAAGACTGTTTTTGGCCTGCATTGGTTGTATCTTGTCCTGCAAAATAAAATTAAAGCTCACTGTAAATATGGAAGGACCTTCTTTTCTTTTTAGGAAAGAGTTTGACTGACATGACATTAGAATATATCTTAATATTACAATTAGAAAATATATTTGCCAGATTTCCAACATTTAAAACTCTCAAAGACAGAAACAAAAAAAAACCAAAATAAAATGTTTAATATAGCATTGATCAATAAACTCCTAGCAGCTTGCATAAGAACACCAATTTGCAATATATTTCAGAAAGCACCCTGAATTTAAAAAAATATATTTTAACAGTGCACTTGTGGTTTGGGACAAGTTTTATGCAAAACTTTAGCTTAGTAAATATTATTAATTCTATATGGCTTATGGCTGCTATGTATCAGAGCGTTTCAGAGCTTCCAAGCTAGGATTCAATTTTAATGGACAAAAGCTTCCTCATTTAAAAAAAGTTAGCTCCTTAAAAGCAAGAATATTTAAACTAAAATCCACAACTCGTATGTCACAAGCTGGAGCTGGAATGAAAACAAAGTCTTTTAGCTGGTTTTGAAACCTGAAGATATGATCCTATTAAAAAAAACAACAAAATATAATTTACAATAGTGAACTGAATCTTAATATTTGGAAAACAATAAATTCCAGTAATTTTAGCGAGATTTCTACTTAGAAACCAGAAGTACTATTTGAAAATTCAAACAGTTATTGCATCCTTGTCTCATACATCTCAACATAGCTTTCAGAATAAAAGCCTTATCGTTCTAATATGTCAAACCAACATATCCACTCTTTTGTGCCCTACCACTCCATAACATTGGAGGTTTGCCACACATTCATAATCATCCACAAAATTAAAAATGACCTTATTGAAAGTGATATATTTTTTTAAAATGAAGATTTTTTAGCAGGTTAGTATTAAGTAATTAAGTAACTCCTAGCCTAACATGGTAATTAATTTATTTAAAAATCAGATTCTCTCGAAGTTTGGACTACCTAACTATGTTTCAATCAGGCAATTAGTTAATGCCTGAAAAGCAATGGAGAACTACAGCAAATAACAATTCAAGGATACTTTCTTGGAAAAATAACACTTATAAATTTATGAAGTTGATCTTACAACACAGAAAATAAGGTTGCACCATAACTAACTAGCATTCCTTAAACAGTCATCCCTTTCACTTGAGAACAAAAAGAAACAAAATCCCTTTGTTGTTCCTTTCCTATCTTTTCTTACCTGGTTTAAAATACCAAGCAGCTGATCAATTAATATTCACGATAAAAAACTTCCACTAAGAGTGCTTGGCAAAAACTGAGTAGCAGCTTCTTCTCAAAAAACATGTACAAGCATTTATGTCATCACAAGAAATATCACAAACACTATTTAACAGAAGATTGGGTCACAAGACTTTGGGGGCAGGTGGAAGGAAAGACACAAAAATACTAAGATTATACCCATGCACAGAGATCTATGTACATCAAGTACCCTTTCAAAGTTTACTACCTCAGCTTAGAGTCACAACAAAATCACAGTGCATCATTGAGGAAAAAGGATACAGAACACTTCCATTCACAATCACTGGTTTTCAGACAAGTAGAGTTTGATATGGTAGAACTTTCAAGACTGAACAATGTTTAAGAGTCACTTTTGTACCTCCAAGCATCAGAATGTAATCCTCTTAGCTGGCTACAGTTACTAGCTTTTAAAGACTGTTGCAAGCCCCAGGAATTTACGAGTTACTAAAGAAGGAACAAATATCTGCTATCCTGACAAGGAAAAGGAAATTTTCCTTAGAAGATCACTCCATTGTAGACAAAAGCACAAAGAAAGAGAGCTTTAATTTTGAAAACCATCTGTTATCTCCTAAGCACAGTCCTCTGAGCCTGTATCTGTGCAGCCTCACAGTTAATAAGGATCAAAAATAGAGGATGTTACAATGGAGCAAGGACAAGACAGTTCTGAATTTCACAAGCACCTAACAAGCCTAAGATCCACAATCAAGCAGCAGGGAGGGTCAGGTTATGCACACTGTATCAAATGTTTAATTTGAATGCTGCAGTTCTAACAACTGCCAGATTAGAAAGCTCCAGAAGATGAAACAGCTCAACCTTCTTTACCAGTCATTTATAGCCTGGCCTTGAGATGCCACAATGCTCAATAGTGGCACTCATTCCATCTTTATCACTAATTCCTTTGACACAACACACCAGAAATACTACAAAAAAAATTCAAATAAGCAAGCAAAGTGGTGAAAGATGAGTAATATATTCCACTTCTTATCCCTTAAATTACCTAATCCCTTTCAACATCCACATTTTTTCCATCACCACTTTAAATTTGATCACTCTAAACTTAAACCCTTGAAATATCAGAATGACAAAGAAATAAATTTCAGCATTCCTCCCTGCTTATGCATTTGAATTTCCTGTATAGATGCCCACAACCAAAAATACTAAGAATTCTGCAACCATAATATCATATGATTAAAAAAAAAACAAAAACGTTATCAGTAAATATATAAAGCTTTTACATTTTTTATAAATACTCTTTATTGTAGCTTAGTACTACCTGTTTCAACTTTATGCAGGGTTTCTCCACGGGCTGATCCACTTGTATCTTCTGATCCAAGATCTTTCTTCTGACCATTGGAGGTATAAACCCTCACTTGACTCATCAACTGCACAGGCAGGCGATTACATGGTAGAATATAAGACAGGCTCCCACTTTTCATTGAAACTTGCCATCCTAACAAGGGGAAAAAAAAAGCTGTTTCAGGCAGCTATTTTGTAAGGAAAAAGAAGGAAAAATAGTCCTGCCCTGGCAGCATAAGTTATGGAAAATTAGCTTGTAATACTGACCCGTGCTTATTTTACCCATGTTCATGAACTACAAAATAAGAGTACATAGCATGCTTTCACTACCTCCCTTCAAACATCCACTTTCAAATTTCATTCTAAGTCTAGGGGGGTTTTCCCACACTCCAGTATGCATTTTTCACAGAGACCTCTGGATGATCTTAAGGATTAAAAAAAAAAAAAAAACAACAAAAAACAAAACCAAAGCTATTTGACAAGATGGGCTTTCTGATACATTGTCTCATTCTAGTCTTACTGCCTCAAAGTCTTTAAAAACCATATCTTGATAAAAGAACAAATACAAATCACAACAAAACTATTAGCCAGTGTTGCCATTTCACTCTGTGCACACTCTTGTACAAATCACAGCTAACCAATGAAGAAAAACTGAACTGTGTGCAAATTATACAGTTACTATAGAAATCAGATAGAAAAGCACACACCATTATTCAAAACATTTTATAGGCAAGTGTCTGAAATTTTTCAGCATTCACAACAGACAAATTACAAGATAAATATGCAAAAAGTCCACTGAGAAACCACCCTGGGTAGGCAGTCTTCCATTTCAAAAGATTAGCCAAAAGCAGAGTTGCAGTACAGACCAATCTGTATTAGCAATCAGTTTCTTTTAGGGAGCACAATACTTCTGCAGAGAGGGTAAATAACACCTCCAACCAGAAATGCAGCAGGAAAACTGGCTGCTTTGGAAAGCACTCACTAAAAAATAAATACATTTTTTAAAATAATTAAGAAAGAGGTGCCAATAAATAAAGTCATACAAAGTGTGGCCACTTAAATATGAATAACACAGCTCTCACAAAAGAAAGATATTTTACAGAACTGTCCATTCTGTAGAAGCCTCAACAGCTTTCCTTTTTTTTTAGTCTTCTGCACATCTGCATGTCTACATGCACCGACCTGAACCTTACTGAAGGAAACATTTCCCCAAAAAAGGACAGCTCTTACTGACAGTTGTCACAATGTGACAAAAGCCCTTAATACTGAACTCAACGCAGTTCACTGAACTTACTGATTACGAATTGATAAAACACTACAATAAACACGTGGCACAAGATGAGCAGTGTTGTTTCCTAAGCTTTGGTGATACCGGAGAGGCTGAAAAGAGGAAACTTAATCAGCACATTTAGAGGGCATTTTTCCTACTAATTCATGCGCACACACAAGAAACCGTTAAAGACAAAGAGCATTTGCTGCAATTTAACCGTGACTACACGAAAAGGAGCAAAACTGCTCAAACGTCAAATGCCATGAGATCTGTGGCCTAAAAGAAAAGCCAGGGCTCGCTCCTTGGACCAGCATAAACCCTGTAAGACCGTGCTACATTTTATGTAATTACTGCAAACTTCGGGCCCGGCACGGGCANTCCCGCCGGCCTGGCGCTGGGCGGCGGCTCGGGTGCGGCCCCTGCTCTGTTACTGTGCCTCGTGGAGGGGTAATACATACATAAGAGGACGCGCGTTAAATGTCTTAGCACAGGTGAAAACACATTAGAGAATTTTTTTCATAGGGTCACAGAAATAATTCNTCCTAAGCTTTGGTGATACCGGAGAGGCTGAAAAGAGGAAACTTAATCAGCACATTTAGAGGGCATTTTTCCTACTAATTCATGCGCACACACAAGAAACCGTTAAAGACAAAGAGCATTTGCTGCAATTTAACCGTGACTACACGAAAAGGAGCAAAACTGCTCAAACGTCAAATGCCATGAGATCTGTGGCCTAAAAGAAAAGCCAGGGCTCGCTCCTTGGACCAGCATAAACCCTGTAAGACCGTGCTACATTTTATGTAATTACTGCAAACTTCGGGCCCGGCACGGGCATGACGCTCCTGCTGTACGGGGCTGGCACAGCCCGGCCGAAGACACCCCGGCCCCGCACCGCGTTGGCAAAACACTCGCACGTTTTCCTTCTTTTCACAGCGGCCCTCAGCAAACAGCCGGCGCTTCCCGGCCCGCGGGTGCTACCGCAGCCGGGAGCGGTGCTACCGCCTCGGCAGCGACCCCGGCTGCCGGCACTCGCTGTGCCCCGGGCAAACGCGGAGCTCCGTCGCAGCTCCCTGGGAGCCCCGGGCGGCGCGGTGCAGCGGCCCGGGCCCCGCAGGACTCACCGTGGCAGGCGCGGGGCCGCGGCGCCTGGCACCGCAGNAAAAGACCTCTGAGATCATCGTGTTCAACCTGTGACCAAACGCCACCTTGTCGTTTAGACCATGGCACTAAGAGCCACAGCCAGTATTTTCTTGAACACCTCCAGGGACGGTGGCTCCACCACCTCTTTGGACAGCCCATTCCAATGTTCAAATGACCCTTTCTATGAAGAAATTCTTCCTGATGTCCAATCTAAGCTTCCCCTGGTGCTGCTTCACACTGTCTTCTCGGCCTGTCACTTGTTACCTGGGAGAAGAGGCCAGCTCCCAGCTGGCTACAACCTCCCTTCAGGCAGCTGTAGAGAAGGATAAGGTCTCCCCTGAGCCTCTTTTTCTCCAGGACAAAAACCTCCAGCTCCCTCAAAAACTCCCCACAAGACTTGTGGTCCAGACCCTTCACCAGCTTCATTGCCTTTCCTGGACATAGATAACATTAAAGCACGTACACTAAATCTGTTCGCATGATTTCTATATGAAAATGTGCTCCCCTAGCCTAAGCTGTTACCTAAAATGCACTTCCCAGATCAGTGCTGATAAAATAAGATTTAAAATGATGTCTTCCTCCAGGGAGAGTGCCATGCAGCTGATCCTGGGCTCCAGGATTGTAAGAGCTGCCTGTGCCCAGCTGTGGCACCCCGTGTCCTGCTCAGGACCATGCCTGTAATCAGTCCCCACTGGCACTGTATTACACTGTTTTTTATAAAAGTTGTTTGGTTTTTTTTTTTCCAGTATAGCTTTGATATTGGTTTACATGACTGAGAAAATGTCTCAGACTTCCTTGTCTTTATTTACACACTGGGAGGAACGTGGGAGCTCACCAGAAGTTAGCTTGACAGGGAATTTGGATAATTAATGTACCTGGTAATCCACAAAGCATTTGATCACTGAGGAGAGTTATTACGGTGCCCGTCTTTAACATACACAATTAGATTTTAAAACAAAGCTTGCTGGCACATCTTTACCAGCCGCCTAGTGAGCAGCATTGCCAAAACAAGTTTTCCTAGAAGCCCAGGGGAGGCAGATTGAGGTAAAATACTTCCACAGAATAATTAACACTCATCTTCCCAGTAGTACAACTGCAGCCATACCAAATGAATCATGAGTATTGCAACAGATGCTGTATCATTAAGTACCAGATGTACAGCACTGGAGTTAAATACCAAATTGACTGCAAGTTGTAAAGTAGCAAAGGTGATGTCAATTCACCAATTTCAGTTGGAGTCTAACATGTAGCTGATATATATGCTGGCTCTTTGTTACTTTGGCAAGAGCCTAACAGTAAAAAAAGAAAAATAAAGAGGAGGTTAAGAGTTCCCTATTTTTTCCCCTATGTAAAGATGTTCGAAAGCATATAGGAATTCTTGAAACATTTGTACCTGAAGAGTCACTGCTATGCTCTAGAAGAGATGCTAAGTTTAGGTTTATTGTTTCCTCTCTAAAACCAAATGGAACTACTATTTCATATTCTTTTATCCATCTGAATAACTGAATTTGTTTTGGCACATAAATATGGAACAGGAAGGAAAATAATAAAACTGGAATATCACACACAGATTAATAGATACTAACAGTGTAGTGGTCAACCAGGATTTACATAATCAGCTGCTGTGCATGTCCCTTTATATTGGCAAACACTACTGGAGACAAAGAGCAAGTAAAAGAGCATCAGTAACAGCCTATTCTGTGTGGGATAGCCAAGTACATAAAGCAATTGATTATGAATTCCCAACACTCCTGGCATGCAGCTGCAGCATCATAAGAAAAAAAAATCAACATTATTTATGAGCATCTCAACCATTAGTTATCAATCACTACCAATGAACAGAGAAACATTCTAAATGATACAGTATTTCAGGACATCCAAATCCAAACTGGCTACTTTAAGCCTGTATTTCATAAAATCAAGCTAGTCAAAAAACAAAGTAGAGTCTCATTCCCATTCAAGTTGCTAAATGCTAAACTGATAAAAAGTATTATTTCTATATACCATGCTTGTACATGGGCTTTTGTGCCATCTGAACCTCTGTCTAGGGGACGAATTGTATGAAGATCTTGGTATGTTGCTCATAAGAGGGGGGAGACTTGCTACCATATCAGTCATTTCCTCAGGCCTTCCTTTGCAAAAACTCCAGAACCCTTTTTTATACAGCATATTATCTTGCCTAAAAAAAATTATAAGGTTAAGTTGCCTTACCAGGTCTTCAAGAAGAACAGGGACTATGGTTACAACCTTTTAAAGATTTAGAACTTGTTTTATGGAGACACTCGAAAAATTTACATAGAACTGCTTGCAGACCAAGAAAGACAGGATTGAAATATAGGCCTTTGAATTTTCCTCATCCCTGTTTATTTAAAATAACTCAGTAACTGACTGTATTACTCAAGCTACAACAGTCCATTATGATGAAATTCTCCAGTATTATTGTCTAGCAAGAAATAAGTGATATGTAAAGGCTAATAAGAAATGAAGGATTTTAGTGCTCCTTGTATGAAAAATGAAGTAATGTAAAGCCAATCTGAATATTTTTTTCATCCAAAATTCATTAAATAATGCAAGTTCGTACAGTGGAGAGAGACTTGCAAGGTCCCCTGATCCACCAGAGCAGCTGATGGTATTGACTTAATATAGTTTAAATTACTCTTCAGGATTCCCATCATATCCTGCCTTGTGGGTCTCTCATACAGCACAGCAAGGGGGAAAAAGGGAAAAGAGAAAGACTTTTGATCTTTGTATCTTTTATGATCCTACACATACACAGTTAACACAAAGCAGCTACATACCAATAGTACAAAAGAGTGTGAATACATAGTGTCCAGTGATCCCAAACAGCCTTTAAGTTTTTCAGGCAAACCATTTAAATTCACAGAAAATGAGACAATATTTTGTCATGGGCAGGTGCACGAGGGCACTGACTCTTGTGAAGCACACAATGGTGAATCTTCAGAAGCTTGCATAACACCCCTCTGAGTCATGCAGCTCTGTTAAGCTACTTCATGGTCATTGGGTCAAATATCTACATAAACGTAAATATTTTCATTTCCAGCACATGGATAAGTATTTTCAGTTATTCACATGCAGTTCATTCACATCAGCAGTCATCTGCAGTTTCTAAAACTGGGGGCAGCAGTCCTCAACAAGCCGGTTCAGCCCCAGCAGCAGCTAGTGACTGCCAAAGGACAATAAATCATGAAGAGGCATTATTCTCTTGAGAAATTTAAATGGAAAATTACTATCCTGTAGCAAATGGACTCAGGAGGAGCACATTATATTACTAAAATTTTTAGCTTCATAGTTGCAAACCAGCCACTAGAGGTCAGTGGTTTGGAATAAAATTAGCACATGGAGGAAGAATTCAATTTCATTTCAAATGGACAAATCATTTAATCAAATAAAATTTCCAGCCTCTGAGTAAGGAAAAAGAACTCTTATGGTTAGCAGCACTTACCTTCATCCAAAAGCAAGAAAGCTAGCTTAAAATTCTTAAAAACAATACTAGCTGTGTAATACATAGAAAACTGAAAAAACTACTTGTTCTCTACACTAATATACAGACATGCATAAGAACACAGGACTGGAGGAAGCTTCTTGCATCAGCTCCAGTCTCTTGCCATATAATAAACTTGTCCTATAGTTTCTTGCATGAACCAAGCAAGGACCAGCTTAAAAGCAGTTTGATTCTTTTGCTCGTAAGGAAAAAAAAAAATTACAAGAATGTGAAATAAGCTCAATTAGTACTTTTGAGGTGCATAAAGGCAGTATCTTAGAAACACCTGTGCAATGCAAGAATCTTCTTTAATGACTATTTCCCTTACAAATGTGTAACACTCTGCAAAGAGAGAAGGCCGCCAGAGGACAAGAAGAGGCTACTGCATCATGAAGTGCAAAATATTTTCCTTCATGGCTTTGATTTAAACTTTATCACTGAAAGGATTCACAATTATTTTTTGTTGTGCAGAGCCTAAGTGAAGTTGTTACAGCAGGAAGTATGTTGAAAGGAATCATAGTATGAAGACATCTGTTTGGTCAGACTTTCTAGATTAAAAAAAATCCAAAAATATTAAAATACTAAGTTACAAATATCATGTTCTATGCAAACATACATCAGGACAAAACCTCATGAGTTGAACATACAAGGTCTTCCCCCAGACTGCTAAAAAAAAAAAACATAGCAAAGCAACATGGAAAGAAAAAAGCCAAAAAAAAAAAAAAGCCCAAGAAGCTCAGGTTATTTCTTTCTTTACTTTTTTACTGCAGAACTTTTAAACATAATAGAGAAGAACAAATAATTCCATTCCAGCTGTTTTCCATTTTAAGTAAACCAAGATTAGACTGTCAGCTCCAGTACAGTGTGGCTATTTCAACAGTATTTTAATGGAGAATAAATTTTACATAATTTACAGCTTGAAAATTTAAGTACTATCCAGAGGATACTGATGGCACGAAACCATGAATGGTGAAATGGGGTTTGTGAAAGCAACAGAGCATCCAGCAGGATTTCCAGGCATCTTTGTATCACAGAACGGGTGTGATTCTTGGAGTGTCCTGTGTAGGGCCCGGAGCTGGACTTGCTGATCCTGATAGGTCCATTCCAAGTCAGTATATTCTATGATTCTGTGATTTTCTGTGTTCTCATTATTTTTCTCCCCATTCTTCTACCTTATTTTTCTATTGCTTTTCTACCTTCATGAAAACTATAGCTGATATTGCTTTAACTCCTACAGATAATCCTGCACCTTTTACAATTTCTGATTTTCAGCTTCATTTTCCTGTGAAATATCTGAACTGATGCATCATCTTCATCTAAGTAACATGAGTGAATATTCATAGGGACACGTATAGCAAATGAAAATATCCTGATCTACACTTGTTCCAGGAAAGCAGTTTCCTCATGCTAAAACACAGGATTTTTGCCAAAACACAGCTGTACAACTTTCTCTGCTAACACCTGCACTGAAAATATGGCAGTAGACTGGGCACAAAGGTAGGTATTTTCACAGGACTCGGTATTACCTATGTCAGATATAAAGCAGAATAGTTCCAATGAATTAAAGGCAAGGATCAGCTCTTTTTTTTTTGTTTTGATATACACCTTAATCTTCCTGTTTCTTTAGAAAAAGTAAATGAGGTGCTGCAGTAGCTCACTGCATTCTGCAGTACTCTAAACACATACACAAAAAAACAACACCCAACATGCACCTGGAACACTTAACACAAAGCTGTTGGTCAGTAACTCAAACTCACTCGAGATTTAACTTAAGTAAGTGCTGTTTTGCAACACACACTGGTAATATTTAAAATCCAGAAAAAATACACAATTTGATTTCAAGAACATCAACAAAACAATAGGTATCAATACAGAAAACTATTTGTTTCAAAATAAATATTTGACATACAAAGCACATACAGTGAAAAAGGGTCACAATAAATTACAAATGGAACTACTTGCTCATTCACTGAGAGAAGCCCTTGGTATTTCCAATTTCATACCATCAAATTTATCATTCTTGCTGATTTAAGCACAGCACTGAACAAATATGGATCCCAGTGCTTTCTTTCATAGGTACTGGTATGGATAATTTACTGCAGTGATCCAATTTGAAAATCAGCAGGGACCAGTAAATCGCTGCATAAAAGAAAGAGCAAATGAGGTGCTTTTTCCTTAGTGTCAGCAGCCTGCGATTATTATGTTTATTAGATTTTCTTGAAAGGGCTTCACATTTTCTCAAATATGCAGGAGAACTATATTTCCCCTCTGAGCCCTTATATTAGCATTTTGTGCCTCAATCCTTGAATACAAGTAAAAGATGAATTTTTCAATTAATTTTAGAAGTTTATACCATCTGGATGGCATAGAACTAAGCAATGAAACTCCCTTACCTGCACAACATCTGCCATTATCACATAGCTAGCTTCTGCAGAGACGTTAAAAAGTAATGCTGAGATTTTATGAAAAAATTTTGAATACACATTCAAGATTAAATTCTATTACACTATGCATACTGATATCTTTCCATCTTTAAAATAAAGAATTGCTTAAGGTTCTGTCCTTAAAAGGTGATTTAAAACAGCAAGGCCTGACTGTTCCTATGACTTTAAGAAAATTATAGCACTATAGAAGTTACAATAAAAAGATACACTAATTAATTTCAGTGTATATGTAGCTTAACCACAAACAGGTGTACCACAGCAATTAAAAATTACAGACTATTAAAACAGATTAGCATACCCTACTACCATCTAGCACGTTAAGTGCTTGGGATCTTACTCTGTTGCATTATTTCTTTGTGAGAGATGATGATACAAGGGCCACACCTAGCACTGCACGTGAAAATCAATTTTTGACACCACTTTAAAAGAACATGTTGTTCTAGCATAACGTCTTCTGAGAGCACTGTAAGGTACAGCACTTTTTATCTGAGCAATGTAAGGTACGGTACTTTTTGAAGTATTTACGACAACAGTTACAATCATTTTAGGAGCAGGACTAACAAGTCATATGTAGAGTAGAAACAAATCAGTTTCATCTGGGCACTTGTCCAACTCTTTTCTATTTCCTGCTCTGCCAGAACTCTTACATCAGGCAGTGTTCTTCCTTTCCATGTCTCCATTCCTGTCTTTAAAATGGGTAAGAACTTCCTTAATAAACACTGCATCTGTACAGCAAATGTTGCAATGCAGGTGCCTAACAATAAAAGGGTCTAACACAGACTGTACAAAATAATTGGCTACATTATTTGTTTGGACAGTACAATCACATACATAGTTAGCAGCTCCAAAACTGTTGGAAGAAACAGTGGCTCATAATTATAATAATTTTTATTTAAATCCTTACAACATTAACAGATATTGCTCCACTTTAACACCCATCAAAGAAAGGAGCAAAACATAAAACTGACAGCACAGAAATGACAAAATATGTATAAAATTAAATAAAAGGCAATAAAGGAGAGGATGTATGTATTGGTGAGTTACTTTGTGTGTAAGAAATCCAAACTGGCATTAGCTACCCCAACAGACCCAATGGCTCCTGATATTTTATCTACAGATGAAAACAGGTAAGTGTTAAACTGGTGCATCACTTCTACAGAAAGCTTGTAGAGAGCAAGGGGTTGGTCTACACACAGAATCTGTGCAACAGCATTCCAATTATGAAAGCTAAGATGATAAAAAGCAACGAGCAGTATGATTTATACCAGTGGAAACAGTTATCACATTAGATAGGAAACCTTTCAGTAATACAAAAACTCTTCTGCTTCATTTTGGGATTGGCAGGCACTTTATGGTCAGTTGCAAAATTTCTCTACAATCACAGACTTCTGTCACAGCCTCTGCATCACAGCTGGCTGTCGACAGCATAGCAGCATGAACATACAGCTCTCTTCACCAAAAAAAAAAAAAACCTCAAGCTATTAGGATACAACCAGCATTTTACATTTAATTTAATTATTAGAATAGAAACAGTCACAAACTGTGGTGAGGAAGCAGGCTCAAGGATAGAATGTTTTTGCCAGCATTGAGGAAACTCAATGTTATCACTTAGGCAGCTGAAAGGCTACAGTAAAAATCAAAGTTGATGCAGAGCACATGTCAGTTGCCCTATTTATTTGGCCTGAACATTATTCTTACAACATTGTTCCATGTTTTCGCAGCACGTCAGAAAACTAAGTTTTACCAGGCCACAAGTTGCTCATTTGTCAAGCAAAGCCAAGAATATGCTACTGGCAAAACCAAATCAAATCACCTCTTTGAAATTTCCTCCTCTTGGTCCATTTTCAAGACTTAATAGAAAGAGAAATTCAGTATCCACATCTAAGTTCTACTTCACAGCACTGGCTTCCAACTCTTTACTCACAGCATTGTCATTCACTTACTCCTTTTAATCCTTCTCCTGCATTCATTGAGTTGGATATCTACTTAGCATCCTTCAGTTACAGCTGCATTACACTGGATCCAGTTCAGACTCATCTCTAATTTAGTAACATCATACAATTAGGGAACAGTAGAATGCACCCGTAACAGCAGTCAGACCACAAAAATTTGCTCAGAAGTAACATGTTATTTTGCTTACAATAATTACAGATTTATTTGTCTTCCACTCTCAGTATGAGGGATCAACTTAGATGACCACATTCATTTTTAAATCACAGTGGTGCAAACAGCTGAAGAGAATCTGATGTCACCATTCAAAAAACACATCATGCAACATGACAGAGGGTCTAGAATCGTGCTGAGGAACTGAAACAGTAATAAGTAGGTCTGGATTTTTTTCTCTGATTAGATACCATTACTGCAGTGCTTATTCTTGGATTAGATTTTGAAGGAAAGCATCATAAATGTTTGCACTTTAGAAGACAAAAATTCCCTATAAAATAATTTAGAAATGCAGAAGACATTACATCCCAATTCAGAAGCAGCAGTGGGAATATAAGAACATGCACACGTACACACAGGACAGCATTCTGCTCAACTTCCAGGTTCAAGCATCAGTAAGTTGTGTTAAAGAGAGAAAATGAGCCTGAAGAGCCTAGCAAGTTACATTTAACACTCCTTTTATTGCAGTAGAAATTTTAGTTTTTATAAAATCCTCAAATTACAGGATATGCACATAATCAATCTCATTGCAAGTCTTCAGCAGCTGTAGAGCATTAACTGCATGCAGTTGCTTCTGCAGTGTGCGAGCATTCTATAAATAGCTAATCACGTTCAGAGAGCGAGACAAGTAGTCAAAGAATATCATATTCAATTACCAACTGGTTCATCAGTACCAAGAGGTTGAGCAAAAAAATGAAGTAAGTTTATAAATATACGGCTCTGATCTAAAAACTAATACAACTGGAAAGTTGGAATGATATCCATCACAAACAAGATAACTCAGTGGTTACAGGAAAATACTTTACTTCAAGACTGTTTTTGAAAGATTTTCTCATAAGGTTTCTCTGACCATGGAAGAATAGTTGAGTGCTACAGAATTTTACAAAAGGCCAATGAAAGCCCTTTAACTTTATGCAATTAGAATACTAACACTAACTACAGAAAATTCAGCAAATATTTTGCCTTGATTTTCTGGAAAGAAGTTGTGTTCAGACAGATAGTATTATTTTTCCATGACCTACCCTTCTGCTGCTGGGTGAATGCATAATCACTGTAATTAATTTATGCACTTAATTTAATATTCACTTCTGTAGTCATGACACTGGCTTCAGATCAGTCATCAGATGGATTTATGCCAAGAAATCCTACACCCATTTGTTTCAGAAGCTGCCTAAACAGGTGCAATTCTTTATGCAAATTTCCCATCACAATGAGGGTCTCAGAAACTGGAATAACAATTTATATAGAGCTACCTACAGATTAATTTTCTAAAAAGCTAACATGCTTGAATTACTGCAGTCTCACGTTTATGTGGACACACGAACAAATCTGCAATGACTCTGCAAAAGTTACTTCATTAACATTGATTAGTTCATTTGAGACATGGTTAAAAGTTTAAGCATTGAATCTTAGTCTTAAAATCCTACAGGTCAGCAGTTTGGCTTGGTAAAACAACTTGTTATGACAAGAAAACTGCATAGTGTTTTCTGTGATCAGTCTTGGTATTTCTTCCAACAGCGTAATGTAAGATTATGTCACAAGGTAGAAACGTGGGAGAGTTCTTTTTAAGTATTATTAATAAAAATAGCCTCTCCTTCAGAAAGGAGTGTTATCTCTGTCAGCTTGATAGATTTTAATCCCTTGTGTTAACTTCAAAGTGGGCTGTATTTCTACACTGAGTATAGTAAATTTGACAAAATAGTTCTACAGATACATTTAGTAAGCAGAAGAATACTGTCCAAAGTGTACTGCATAGGTATATGTATCAACTGCTATTCACTGGAGACATCCTAAAGTAGCTATAGTTCCAACTAACATAAACCTAGTGAGCACAGATCTCTTATAATAACTTTCAATCAATCTCAAACAATCCTTGATTTAAAAAAACAAAACAAAACAAAAGAACAAACTTGTATGATAGGGCATGTTTTAGGTAGGATGCAGCTACTTTTTTCATCAATTAACAATACAGCATGGTTAATTTAAGTTTCCATTATTTCTTTTTGATATGCTAAATTTCATATTATCTCCAAGAAAAGCATATATGTATTTTTATACAGCCTGGAGTGAGATCAGTGTAAAACCAGGAATTTCCCATCATCAGCAGAAGTGCCAGCTGCTCATAATGTTCACAAAACACGAGTGCCTGAATTTGGCTATGCAACAGTTGGTGCCAATCTGCTTATAAAGGAAATGCCACTGAGGCACAGTCGTCTTACAAAAACAGGGCACGAGGGCTTCGTTATTAAGTGTTCAACAACAATCCTGAGCTCGGTGAAGAGAGTCCTGAAAAATCAGATTTAAAGACAGTTTTAAAATCCTACAGCATTTCTCAGAAGCATTACCTACATATATCTCTTTCATTCACTTCTTTTCTCAATATCACACTCACATACACATTTTAAGTTAAATTCTTTAGACCAACTCAGTACTGCTTCCAAGAGCTTCAGAATTCTTGACTTTTAAACATTAACATTTTTACTAACTCTATATCTATCCTCAGCTAGAAGTTACTGAGATAGAGACAGCAGAAAAACTCCACCTTCAAGCAAAAAAAAAAAAAACAAAAGAAAAAAAAAAGAAATACTATAAAGGCTACAGAAGCACTATAAAAAAGAGAAAAAAGAATAATGGTTTACCACAAATAGTATAAGGAGCTGAGAGGCTATTGTGTTTGTACTACTTCTTGGTAATATGCAAGAACCCTGCACTGCAGAAGCAACTATTGGAAGACAGACATGAGAAATAAAACCCTCACCACCAATTTCCCTTAAAACTACAAAAATGCCAGCAGAACATTTTGGATAAACTAGTTCTACTGAGTGTCAATTTTAGTACTGTACAGGTTAAATTATTTTTAGATACCAAAGTAGTAAAGCAACTTCATAGATGTTGGTGTTAAAAATAAGTATATGTAGTAGGATGGAACAACTGATTTCTTACAAAAATAGGGAATAGAAGACAATTAAGCTCATGATTCTCACACCTATCTTTGCATATCATGGCAGGCAAAGCCACTTTCTTGGCACTCTAGCAAGCCATTTTCTGATCAAGTAGACTGGAAAACCTGTTCACAAAATCTTATGCTATGCAATGCTTGTAAGAAAACTTCTAAAAAGCACTCACCTGACAAAACACTCATAGGAATATTTATGATTTCAAAGTCTAAAGCAATAATACTGGCTTGACCAACTTCCAAAATCAGTAAAGCTCTATTTCAAATACAGTTAGCCTTATTTATGAATTTAACTAAAGAAGGTAATGAACAGGATTTTTTTCTATCAATATTACACAAGGTTTTAAGCGCCTATTCATATCTCGGCTTAACTTCAGATGTACCTAGAATTTAAAAATAAGGATATCTCTCTGATAAGAAAGACTTTCTTCTCCCAAAGTATAGTTTTAATTACACAAGCATGTTCTGAAAGCTCCCATTCAAGAACAGTGGTACTTTTCTGATCACTTACATGAAATAAATCTAACCTTTAATCAGCCAGGGTTTTATTTAGCATCCAGGTGTATTTCACATTCTACAATTGCCATTTGCAGATGTAGTATTATGAGTTCTGCATTCATTTTAGAATGAAAAGTTTCTGAATGCCTAAGCACTATGCAGTTTAACACTAACTTCCAAAATGAATTTAGTACTTACCGACAGTACGGATTTCGCCGAGAAGAGTAGCGTAATGTAAGAAACCTGTAGTAAATGAATGGCTGAAGCAGACTCCCTTGTCCACTGAAAGAGAATAGTTCAGTAGAGCTTACTAGTGACAAAAAAAAACCCAAAACAAAACACCAAAACCAGGAATTTTTCTAAGAAAATAAAGCAAACTACTTGGGCTCAAACAAAAGCTAGATTTGGGTCACATTGGTTCAGAAAATTTAGATCTGACAAGAAAAAGTACAGAACTGTAGACTTACAAATGCAGAAACATTATAGAATAAAAGTGCTCAATGAAGCAGTTAAAGAAGTGCTGTTCTTGTATAGACTTTATATTTATGAAGTGTTTTTATATGCCTCATTTCTGTTGGTGTGTAAAGAATCACAGGAATGATGGTGGACACATTTTTCATAGCAAGAAAACACTTGTTGGTCAAGCCCAGAAACTAGCTGACATAAGTTACAGTGACCCTGTTCAATCTAATTGCAGCACATTGAATATCTGGACCATATTTCTAGCATCTTTTGCAAAACTTCTCAGAGCACACTGCAGACAATTACAGATGTATAATGAGACTTCAATGGCAAGCTAATACCCAGTTATTTCACTTACAGTGAAATTAGGCTTTGGTATTTCAGAAAACTGCTGTTTGACATGGCTATGCTGTGAAATAGTGGAAAGAGAGCAAACAAAGCATACACAGCAAAGCACAGAAATGCCCTAAGTTTTAGTGACTGAAGCCACTTTAAATAACACATTATTTAAAAATTCTGTTTGAATTTAAACATGATGGTAAGTAAGTTCCAGTAAGTAGAACTCCTTCAAGTATTAGCAGTTTCTTTACCCAGAATATAAAGTGAAAGTTAGCTACAGGAGGGAAGAAAGAGGAAATCTTGAAACCTTGTACAGTATTGATAAACAATTTAATATGTTATAACATTTAAAGAACAAAATCTCACAATAGCTGCAATTGAATTATTTTAAAGTTTAGCATATGACCTTTTACAAGCTTCAGTATCTACCAGATGACATATCAAGTAGCAACATTTCATATACTACATTTTCCACAGAGAGGCAAAAGAAAAAAAACAAAGCTATACTAAGTTCAAAGCACTTGAAAGTTTCAGACTCTGGGTAGAGTATATCTGTCAGCTGGTAAGTGGTCTCAGATGGAATGCAATCCTTGAGGGCTGAAGCATTGAAATGTTCAGCTGATAGATTAAAAGATAACGACACATTATGCATCCTATCCAAGAAGGTAAAGCCTGCCTTCTACTGCTTATGAGACCACTCAAGACAAATGTTCCCACTATGCTATAACTTGTATAGAACAAAGGCTGCATTGCCCCTCCAAATATTAAAAGGCAATGACCCAAACTTCTGTGACTGGCAGGTCATTATGCCTATACAACTTCAGTAGGATTCCAACATGTTCAAGATCCCTAAAATGACTTCAACAGGCAACACAGCAGGCAAAACCAAATGGAATTAAAAAAACCCAGAAGGGTCACCACTCAGAAGCAGCATAGGAGAGAATGCAATCTACTCCTTCTTGCACACTTTTTGCATAATGAAACTTTGCCATTTAAATTTCAGGAATCCATTTGTCAAAAATAAAAGTTCACTTTCAGTGAAGCTGAAGATCTTAATATGCTACTAAACTAACCAAAATTAAACTTACTGAACAATGTACTGATAGAAATGTAGGCGAATTCAAGTTTCAAGCCTGAAAAACTCCCATGTGACTCATCACCCACGCTATGAAAGGGAAGGGTTTTTGGTGCTCAGTTACATCATAGTGAATGCCTTTTGATGTCAGGATGCACCAACTTAAGAAGCCTAAGAATCACTTAAATTTTATTTGAAGTTCAAGCCTTGGTCAGCCAGAACCATACAAATGGAGTACTATGATCCACAGAGAACTCATTTGCAAAAAAGCAGTCTTGCGTAGCAAGTTTCTAATTAAATATTTATCATTATTCTTACCTGAAGAGCATAAAAACTGTAGCTGGCATCAGGAAAATTTCATTGCAAGCAATGAATTTTAAAATATTCTGTTGATTAGCATTCAGTTTCTCTAAGAGATTTCTCAAAAAGGGCAAACTATTTGAACTTCGTGCCTTTAAAGAAGAAAAAATTATTTACAGAAAACATAGAAGTTACACCTATCTCCACTAGCAGAGTAAACAAAATGCAAACAATTGCTATTTACCACCCATTTCAACATAAGACTTCATCAGTTTTGAGATTAATATCCTAAGGAAAACTACTGCAGGCTTGGAACTCTGTAATTTACAGTGTTCAATTAAAAGCATCAGATGTTGCAATTCCCTCATCCACCAATTTTAGGTTCAACTGCACAGAGACAGCCACAAGCCTTGTTCAGTCCACTAGGAGGAAGTGCCCATGGTAGCAAGACAGCCTAGTTAGGAACACCAAAGCCTGGAGTTACGTTAAGATGCACAAAGCAGTGCATGGAGCAGCAAGTCCAACTGGCAAGTATTTTGCTTGCTAGTCTTACCCTGTAGTTTGTTACTTTACTACTGAAATAGAACAATAAAATTCACAGGCTATGGTTTAGCTTGAGAAAGACATGTCTTAAGTTTCAACTTGACTGTTCCACAGATTTTGTTTCCTTTGAAGAAAAGCATTTGAAGAAAAATAATTAGTCTCAACTCCTACATATCATCCCATGGAAGGGGAAAAAATAAAAAAAAAAAACCACAAAACACAACCAACCCAAAAAGGTCTTCTCAAATTCTCTGTGCTGATATTCCATACTACAGTTTCACTCTAATTCCTCTAGTGCAGCCAAAGAAAACCAAACCAGAGCTGCAACTTAAACCTGTTTATAAACCCCAAGAATACCAACTGTATTATACAAATCATACTTACATCAAGAACCTTCTTTGTGTATGTGGCAGCATGAAGCAAAGAGAACAGCAGAACTGGAAAAATACTCACTGAAGCAAGCCATAAGGAAAATTACAGGCTGTGCAAGTGCTTCATTTCTCCATAATATTATACTACACCAGTCATAGCTTGATGGATCTTTGCAAAAGTTTGGCTGGAATAACCTATCTGGATGAAGATATGTGTAAGTCTAAGACCTATATTTATAGCTCTTCCTTTTGCTTCTTATACCTCTTTGCTATGCACTTTTATTAACTTCAAAATATAGGTGTCTGCAAGTATGCAAAAGTAAAACACACACCATTAGACACCAGTGTGCTTCTACTGAAATGCATTCTCTCTGCACAGAAGGCACACGTGAGCTTACTACTCAAAACCTCTTAAATACATGTAGTGGTGTTTTTTGTTATAAAGATGCTACAAAATTAATTTCTTTACCAAAGAGCATGCAGTTGCCAGCCATTCAGATTTTATAGAGCAAGATTGTAGACATTTCTCTGCCAGAAGGATTTTAAGAGTAAGACATTAAGCGTACACAGTGTGGTATAAAGAAATGTCAGCTCTGACACGTCACCTTTGACAATCTACAGGAGCAAATTTTGCAGACTTTATCAGTTTAATAACTTATCTGAGAAAGCTACTACTGAATAATTATCTCTCTACATGATGAATGTCTACTACAGTAAGAAGACATGTATAAACCCTGTACTGGCAATAAATGAGAATTACCAACTTCCCCAAATATCACTGGCGGCTGGTCATAAAATCCACCAAACTTGAGTCTCAAAAAAAGAAAACCTAAATAGCCAGAGAATGCAGTGCACTAATTATAGAGTTGATTAAACAGAATATGGATCAATCAACATAAGCTTCTCATATTTTACATAGAGTATGTTCGAGTATGTTCTATAAATAGCAAACATATCAAACTAGTTCAAACAAGTTTTTCAAATCATGGCAAATGTGATGAAAAGAATCATGTTTTAAATATATTTAAAAACATCAGCAGGCTGACACAAGACAAGGATACTTGTAACAGGGTAGGAATTCACAAAGATAAGGGAGTACAACAGGTAATGGCAGCTGTCCTCCAGCAAAGCCTGGGCCAGGAAGGCCCTGCTAAGCTGGAAGTGTGGTAGCCTTTGGTGTAGTCGGAGGGCACTGGTAAGAGCGTTTGCCAGCAAGGCACGCTGATAAAAGCTTGCTGCTTCATGCAACCTGCAAATCATCAGAGGAGATGTTACCATGTGAACCAAGCTCAGAAGTCTTCCCCCCTCGAGAATTGCATCACAACTGAACAATACGTGAAGTATTTATTTCTATTATTGTACATAAGCACTATTCCCAAAAAATAACTCAGAAGCTGTTTAGGACTGACTGTACTGCAGGTGCCTAAGACAACTCAATATAATATTCCATTTACACACAACAACATGCATTTACCACTACTTTACATTTGTTCAATACATTTTCCAAACACATCTACAAGTGTTTTAAACCAACCTAAAAGCTGTAAGCTATTGTGACAAAAAGCATCCAAGTAAGCTGAATAACAGCAATTTACATTACATGAAAAAACAATTCTATGCAAAGGGAATCTAGTTTGTTTGTAAATTTTTAATGCTATTTTACAATATTACAGTACATACCCTAGAAGAGGCAGGACAAATAAAGCTGAGCAGTAAACTGTGAACAAGCGAGAAATCCACATTGCTGTATCCAACTTGTTAGCCATCAGAAATTGCTACATTGGAAAAGAAAAAAAAAGAAAACATGAATACTTGCATACAATGAACATTCTTCCCAACTCTATTTAACTGCAAGTCTTTCTCAAACCTCAAATATAAGCAAATTATAGCTTGAAGCAGAAAGCTTTTTTTTTTGTTCTGTGATACTTGGCTCATATGATGTTACTAGCCAGATCAAAAGTAGCTTGGCTTCCTCAGAACCAAGAGGATCCTTTGTACATTACAATCAAATACAGTGGTAAGAACCTCTAGAAAAATGGTTTTTCTATCCAAACACGCCTCATGAAACAGTCACCTTCACAAATGTTATCATGTAGGGTCTCTAGACCTGAGTGATTTTTGCTTCAAGGTTTCTTTTAGGATACACTGCACACACCTGACACTAAATCTCCACAATTCTTAGTGGGGGATGAAAGAGACAGTCAGGTAAAGTTAGCATAACTACATTACAAGGAAAGTGGCATCATTCTGGCTTGCATATTCCTGGCCTTAAAAAAGCAGAAAACTTTTCACAGTAATCCTGCACCTCTCCTGTTGTTGAGCTCTCCGTAACCACAGCCCTCCTCAGTCCTGACATAGCCAAAGTGTCAAAAAGACTCTAATGAAAAACAGAATGCTTTCGGCTATATGTGCATCAGACTCAAAACAACAGCTTCCTTCCACCTGAAAAAGTTTTTTTTTCCTCCAGATTTGACCCAGCCTTTGAAGATTCATCTTTTCCTCTATATTCCTAGTGCATCTCTATGGAAATGACCAGAAACCTACAAGCATCTTCATAATATGATTTTGCATCTTATTTGCACAATATAACTACAGAATGGCATGAAGCTGTGTCAGGGCTAGGTTAGATTATCAGGAAAAGGTTTTTCACGCAGAGGGTGGCTGGTCACTGGCACAGGCTCCCCAGGGCAGCGGTCACAGCAGCAAGCCTGACGATGTTCTCAGGCACATGGTGTGACTTCTGGGGTGTCCTGTGCAGGGCCACGAGTTGGACTCGATGATTCTTGTGGGTCCCTTTCAACTCAGCATATTCTATGATTCTGTGAAATACAGACGCTACCACACAGAATTACTTTCAACTCAGCCATTTTCAAGAGCGGTGGCACGCTAACAGCACGCTTTCAATCGGAAAGCGAAAGCCGCTCACCCCTGCCCGCACCCGGCCGAGCAGCGCCTCGCTGCCGCCCCAGCCGGACCCCCCCGCCGCCCGGGCAGCACCGCGGCCGGCCCCGGCCCCCCAGGCCCGGGAGCTCCTTACCACGGCCCCGCCGCCGGCCCCGCCTGGCATGGGCCCGTTCTGCGTGGAGTCCGCCATGGCCGCACCTGCGGGGAGAGAAGCGCCTCAGTTTGTGGGACACGGGCGACCGCAGCCGCCGCCTCCCGAGCTCCCGCTCCCGGCCCGGCCGCGACCCACCGCAAGCGCCGCAGCAGCACGGAACACGCTCCGGCAGAGCCGCACTCCCGGATGCGGCCGGACGCCACTTCCCGTGGGCCGCGAGGCTGCCGGGCAATGTAGGCGGTGACTGGGACGCTCCCGACGGCGCCCGGCGGCGTCACGGGCTGGAGCGGGGTGGCAGCGCGGGGATGGCCCGGCCGGATGGCGGCGGGCGCGGGGCTGCGGCTGTGGCTGCGGGGCGAGCCCGCTGGGCAGGACGCTGGTCCCTTCCCCGCTGTCCACAGCAGCCCGGACATCAGGCGCTCGGCTCCGTCTGTAGCGTCTGTTCAGTGACACTCGTGTGTGCCGACAGCAACAGCAACGATATTAATGCTCTCTTCGGCCTCGGTTCGGGGAAGCGAGCTCAGTGCTTGCTCACTGAGGGCCGACTGGATTTCCAGGGCTCTGGGTTTCCACAGCAACCTGGCGAGGCTCGGTGCTGTGCATCAGCAATATAAATGGGAATCGTAGCGTCGCAGGACCCATGCAGGGCGCTCCGCAGTTCCCGGTGGTGCGGTGGCCCGGTGGTGTCACACAAAAACGGTGCAAGGCTGTGCCCCTGTGTTTTGGTGTCATTGGTTCCCTATAACGTAAAAAGAGGGGGGAAAAAACCCAAACACGCACCTCTTCAAAGAAGACCGTCAGCGGTATGACGTTAAAAAGTGGGATTTTTGAAACAAATTTCTGAAATCTGTGGTCAATAATCATCAAACTATAAAGTTAAGGAGCTTTACTGAAGTACGGGTATATCAGCAACCTCTGACAGAAGGATGGCACAAAGCAGAAGCAGCCTTCTGTTCACTCTCCAACATGTAGCGTATGTAATTTGCAAGGTCTTGGAAAGGTTTAATCCTCCCTTCATTTATCTTTCCCTTGCCTTTAATATTGATTTTTTTTTTTAATTATTTGTGCTGGATAGGTATGTGAACATGTTTCTGTTCTCAGCTGGAAGTCTGTAACTCGTCTGAAGTGGCATCAAAGCAAAAGAAAACAAAATACAGGCCTGATGACTGACATCTTTGACTTTTTGCTGCCATGGCTTCATGTTGTGCTTCTGGCTTTCTCTCAAGGATGTGCAGCAGGTTCCCCCTCCTGGCAGCACGGGTTTCAGGACAGCAAGCCGTCTGCTCCAGGTTCTAATCGTTCCCAGAGGCTTTCAATTCAATTACTCTTTAACAGCAAGAAAGACACATTCCTGTGACCAAGGATGTTGGAATCAACATCCGCAATCAGCCTCATTTCTGGCTGAGGGTGAGTAAACTTGACGATTGATTGGAAGACACTCAGGAAGAATGCGTAATGAAGTATGTTGACAAGAAAGGAGCAAAAGAGTCAGCTGATAGGGATTCTAATACCATAACAATTAAAAATAATCTAAGCAATCTTAGACTAGTTAACACTTTTTAAATTGAAGATGCAGAACCTGATTTTCCACTTCTCTCCCAACCATTCATCTCTCATTTAGGTGACTGAGAAACAGGCACAAGAACTACCTCCTACTTTGAAATTATTTTTCTACAGGTGGAGGAGGCTCTACTAAACAGCAGTAGAGAATTAGGACTCTCAGTGTGTCTGCTGGGCATTCTCAGGTGTGTAATAAAAAGATGAACATTTATCTAAACAAAAATAAAGACTTCAAATATAGCCCATCAAATTCAAGTTGAACCAAATTACTATATTTCCAAATGAAATATTGATATATCCAGGAGATTTGTTTAGATGCAACTGAAACATGAAAACCACTAAATGTTTAATGGAAATGTCACAAGGGAAAAAAACCTGGCTAGTGTTCAAGATTACTTGTATTTCTTAAATAAACTTATGATGACAACTCCATGTCTTTAGCAAAAGTGCTTTTTAATTTCTTAACACTTGTAATTTAGGAAGTACTCAATACATTTTTAGGCAAAGCATTAATTTCTAGATTCTGCTTTGGTCTCTTGGTCATAACAGCAAAAGTTGTCTTTCATAATTTTGGAAATAATTTTCATAATTTTTTAAATTTTTCATTTAAATAGAATGTTAAGCCATTATTTATTTCCAAAAGTTAATGGATTTTAAAATGTCATACTTTGGAAGATTTAATAAGAAATGTCCCTCTTTGCCCTTTGCAACTAGTCCCCTTTTTCTTCATACCAATCCTTGTTTTTCTGACTTTCCCCTTTTGTTCTGCACCTGTTGTTGCTCCCTGTTCGATGTAGTCTCTTTGGCTGAGCACTTCAGACCATGCTACTGTTTAGTTTAACTTCAAAATAGACATTATATTATATTTTTAGAAATCAAGTGTCAGCCATTGGCTTCTCCTTTTCCCAATTCTCCTCTGCTATGACATCACTGACTGAGCTGAGAGGAGGAGCAGAAATTGATCTGTGTGTTATTAATGATTTTGTTTCCAACAGTTGTAAGAGGATTCTTCCATACCATCAAGGCACCCATTTGCTTTCATTAGTAATTGATGGTTCAGATATTTAGAAGAGTATCATTGTAATTGCTGAGGACTTACCTACCTCAATAGCAGTACAGTCCCATTTCTCCACTGTGGCAGTCCAACCCAATCAGCACAGACTCAGCTGAAATTGTAACTAGCACTTCCATGTTTTCCCCCAAAAAATCTATACACCTATCAGAGAATTACTGTCAGTAATGATACCTGGGATAAAGCTTAATCTTAAAGTTATGGATGCAAAGGGGTATATTTTGACCTTTTATGCCCAGATGTATATACCTACTTCCACTAATCCATTTGATGTCTCCTGGGAAAAAAATAAAGCAACTCAGTATGTCTGCAAAATAATTCACACATTTTAGAATTATATGGAAGAAAATATGAATGCAGTGCTTTACATTTGTTTAGCAAGGTTGAGACTGAAAGGCTGAGACTCTCCAGAGGCAGTGCAAGTTTACTAATGCTCACAACATCATCATTAATTAGATGAAGTTCAATGAAGACCTTAGGTCAAAAAGGTTAGTAATTTACTTGTAGGCACACGAGCAGTAGCATATGGGTAGAAATGGAATGTGTAACTCCAGAACTAGCATTGGCAGTTTTCTTCTTAGTCACTATGTGCTTTCAGATGAAATCATATGCAAAACTCCATAGACAATTTTAAGCCGATTTGAATATCCAAGGAAGGCTCGGATGGTGTTTCAAATTAATTACTGAGAACCTCATTACAGACACTATGGAAATACTTTATAAACAATAATTCTTTGTCAATGTATTTTGATAGCCATAATAAATACTTTATAGAACTGGTATTATGCATTAAAGATTGTTTTAAATTTGATTTTTTAATTGTCTTTTTAATAGCATCACCATCACAAGCATGCAATCTTTTGTGGTCTCAAGTGGTGTCAGTTCTCAATCATTTTAACAGACGATGGTGTAGCATTGTTTAGGTGGTGTTCATCACCTTGCAGCAAGGGGCACTTGAGGTTCAGATGATGATTTATCTCTTTTGTCTTTCTTGATTTGAAAGAACGTACTGTTGCTAACATCTGTATGCAGTTTTCATTTATTTCAAATAAAAGAGAACATTCCTCCAAGATTGATAGGATTGCAGTTCCTCATAGCCAAACTAGCTCCATTATTTGTATCAGTAGTGTATAATGCAAAGACAAAATAAGTTTTTATGCAAACTTCCAATGAACAATTTGGTTCTTGTTTATGGTTATCTCAAGCTGGCTATCCAAATCTCAAGAAACAATAAAGGACATTGGGTAAATGCCTGTTACATTTTTCAGAAAAAGAAACAGAAGTCTTCTGTCTCTACCAGATTGTGTTGTGATTTTTGCTGGATGGTCTGTAGCAATATCAAATATGTTCTTTTTTCTTTTCCTTTGCAGCTGGAGTTTCCATTTACTCACCCTTCCTGGAAGCATTACCCTTTTAATCACTGAGCGTGTGCCAAAGCAGTGAAAAAGAGAAACCACAAAGTTTTTGAAGATGTGTGAAATAGATGTGCAAAATTCCTTCCAGTTGCTTTCTGTGTCAGCATTTTCATAACTCTTGGCATTTTGTTATATCCCTATGTTATTAGAATAAATGACACAGAAGCTGCAAGTGTAAGCTTAAGACTGTAGAAAGAAATATGATAACTTTATGTATGTCTTTTGTAGGATTCAAGGTATGGCACAAGGATTGTCATGTGATTGAATCACAGAGCAGCCTTGCCAGTGTATTTTATTTGCAATGTCCTACCCATTAAGGACATGAAAAATATTGAAAGTTTAAGAATAGAAAGAAAGATGACCAAGTGTTCTTTTAAAAATGAATTAAAGGAAGATTAGGAAGATTTTGGAAATCTGCAGCAAGAGACCATATCAACAAATGGAGGAACATAGTGAATTATAGATGTAAACTTTCGACTACCTGTAGTGCTTGATTATGAATACCACAGCAGGAGAGATTGATAAGCATCATCTTGCAAGCTCAGAGAAGTATCTGAAAGTGTATTGATCAATGCTGAACTCAGTACTAGGTTGCTGGTAAATGGCTTCCTTATCTTGTACTGATCACAGGCTACCATGAGGGAATCAAAAGAGGACAAAGGACAAAACCCCAAACCTGTGAACTTTCCCAAGAAGAAGTTCTGTTACAATACAAAGAATGTTAGCTCTATGTGTGCAGAGAAATGTGAAAGGAAATAATTCACTTTTTAAAATACTCTCTGTTATATGATCCCAGCAAGACCCTATAGAGATTGATGACAGTAACACTTAACATGGTTCTGCACTAATAACTGAAAACTAATAACACTATAACCTGTGGTCCTGTTTTCTTCAGCAGACATATTATTACATTCTGCCACTCATTCAGTGCAAGCAGAAGTTTGCAGATAAATAATTTGGGTTGCAAGCTGTATAAACTGAATAAAAATGAACCATTGAGAATTTTTTTGCTTTTATCTGAAGGTGACACAAGCCAAAGGCTTCTTTTCATGTAAATGTACCAGCCAGTACGTGGGGAATCCCATCCCATTCACATACAAAACTTTTCTCACACAACTACAACAAATGCGGGGGCTGCACATTTTTTATTCTCTGCATCCACAAAGCTGCCTCTGGTTTAATTTACAAGCGTCTTTAGACCTTTGATCATATCTGTCTGCATTATCTGCAGTCTTACCATCATTATAAATGTCCTAGGCACTAAAGGTGTACAGGTATATATAGAAGAACTTATTAAAATTACAGGAGGCTTCAGAGAAAACCTTTAGATTTTAGACAGTTTTTTACATAGTCCAGTATGTTTTCCTAACCAGGGTAAGTTTGAGGGATCTCCTTTATTATATTGCATAAATTGATATTTTAATACATACTCCAAGTGCTGAATTTTCAAAAGCACTTTGCAGTACGGATAAACTCAGAAATCAGTAACTTTCTGCATTCTTTGGGAGATCCCATTCAGAAATCCAGTCACAGAAAACTGGATGGGTGATTACATGATAGGAATATGTAGCAGTAGTTTTAACATTTGATATTGGATATTAAATTTTAAGCACAGTCAACTGACATGTCCACCGACATGTTCCACAGATATTTTATTGCTTATTTTGGAGGTGGGAATATTTCTATACATTGGTGTTTATTCATTCACAGCATAACCCAATTCCAGACATAGCAGGCAAGTGTCCCAGTTTATAAAATTATTCCCTCTATTTTTTGTTTTATTCTATATGATTTAGTTAGATTAAGTATATAATCACTGCCGAGAAAGGGTATATGCATATTTTATCCAACGAGTTTTTGTAGCCACTGATAATCAGTAACAGCTTCAAGCTTAGAAAAGATAAAGAATACATGGAAAGACAATCAGGTTAATTAGATTTGTCCTTCCAAACACTCATAGGTAAAGTCCATCCATTTAAATCTGATTTAATCATGTGCTGAAGTGGCATGAAATTGAATGAAATCAAGCTGTCCATAGCCTAGAAAATGTTCTTACTGAGATATAAAAATCCTCAAGGATACCAATTAGTCAGATAGTCTACTTGATAAGTCAAGGATAAGTTTCTTGCTCAGCCACAAAGCTTCTGATTTATATATTGACCAGAGTGACTGGTAATGGAAGGATATTCTTTAAGACTCATAACTTCTTATTGAATTCTGTGCTGTGACTTTTGCAGAAATTACCTGTCTAACACTTCTTTAGCAATCTTTGCTTGTTTATATAGAGCCAGTGGTAATTACTTCATTACCATTAGGGAGGTTCGGGTTCAAGGGAGATATTTGGCATTTACACAAAGGAAATTGTAAGCCATCTAGAGAGGGTCACAAGTAAAATGAAGAGTTAAACACAGAACAAGAGTATTGACATGTATGACAGCTTCTGAAATTTAATAGTTGATGTATTGTCAGTCAGTGACTTGGGAAGAGAAACACAAGGAATTCAGGGTATGGCTATAGAAAATTGAGTACACTCACTCTTAGCTTCTTCACTGAGGTTTAATGGGACTTTTGGTGAGTTATACTATTTATTCTTCCTGATTTATTCTTCCTGATTTATTCTTCCTGATTCCTAATTTCAATCTGTTGCAGAGTTCTGAAAAGTAAGTAAATTCTCCTAATCAAAAGATAAAACTGAGATTTAAAAAAAATATTCTTTAAGTTTGCTTTACATTACAGTTGGTCCAAAACCATTACAAATAATTCTCACCTGCCACCTTTGTTTTAATCTTCATGGATGACATTAGGAAGAAGGTCTTTTATTTCAAAACCTTGAAATATTAAGAACTCTGGCAAGCTTATCACATGATTCCTTCAGAGTCTTTTATCTGCAGCAAGAAAAAATGTGCAGATGTACGTTTAAAATAATTCTGGCAGAAGATGGAAACAAAGTTCTAGAAGTTCACCCGATGCGACAAAACTCAATGACTGCACGGTTAATATCCCAGGAAAGATGCTTAAAGGAAAATAAACCCAGACAGTTCTCAGTATAATTCTGTGTCAGCCCATTGAGGAGGCAGAAGCTATGAGAAAATATCCTCAGCAGGTAAATTCATGATGAGTGAGGCAGGAAACAGGGGAAGATGTTTGGCCACTAGGAGTTATTAATGAAAAGGATTTTGAACAGCATTCTAGGATTAAGACTGACAATGTGGGGAAAAAAAGAAAATGGGAGAAGAAGATGAAAAGGGAAAAGTTTAATTTGTATACTAATTTTAGCACAATTTTAAAAACCCCCAAAACAGAGAAACAGAGGTATTAAAATAGCTAAAGAAACATCAGTCTGGAGAAGGTTGAGTTGTAAGAAGAAAGCTGTAGCAGGTTTAGTGACAGGAATGTGCTGACAAATGAGAGATGAACAATAAGAAATGAGAGAATAATTTACATGCAGCAGGATATGAATCTGTATCGTTGAAGATTTTCAAGATTCAGCTATAGTCCTACTTCAAGGGGACAGTTGGACCACCTAGTCCCTGGGATCCCTTCCAGTCAATATTTGTTTGGTTTTGTGCAAAGTGAGAATTTTAAGCAGCAAAAATGAAGGAACTGGAATAACTAGTGATGGTTGTGACACCCACCATTGTCAGGATAGCAAATACTGATGGACTAGCAGACGTTGTTAAGAGGTACTGAAGGATAAGGAGTCTTAAAGATTCATAGGAATTAAAGTGATGAGTAACAGTGATGGTTAATAACAGAATAAATGTTTTAATGAATTCCATCATTATGAGAAGTGTTGATTTCTAAGATACAGGCACAAGAATACAGGTTATTTGTATCCATACAGTGCAGATATTCTGAAGTGCTGCAGCTCACAAACTTCCTCATCAATACTGCATCAAAAGGCTGAGCTGCTGCACCAATCTTGGGTTTGGAAATTAAAAAAAATTCTATTATAACTATTTGTTGAAAATAACACTGGACTAAACAATTGCAAGTTGACATGGTCCAAAATAAATTGAATAAATGAAAGGTATTTCTCTAAGCTTTTTATATTTTACAAGAATAACTATCAATAAATTAAGTAAATTACTGGTGAGGTCATCCATTCAGAGAAATTCAAGTATAATAAGAAAAGAAAATAGTATATATGCTACAGCAGAATGTATGTAATCCCTTCCCTAGTCTCTGAAAATGGAAAGGAGGGAAAAAAAATCTCAATATTAGGGAGTGTAGGCTGGTGACATAAGTTAAAAAATAAGGAACTGAAACAGATTACAAAGATTTGTATTCTTCAGAGGCATAGCAGATTTTATGAGAGGACCGTAGAAGAGAATTGCTCTGTATTAGGCAACAGCAGGACAGGCATGCAATTAGTTAGGTTGAAGCTGATATAAAAATAAAGGAGTATAAATTGCTAATCATGTATTTAGAGTAGAAACAAGAAGAATCCGTAAGATCCCTACAGTGAAAACAGTGGAATTAAAACCTCTAAATACTCTTAAAATGCAGTTTAGTAAATTTATACAGCTTGAAAATCCAGATGATTCCTTCTGGGATGCCAAGAAGAAAGTCTCTGAATCATCCATAGAGGGTTTGAGTTAATTGTACCCATTCATAGGAAGGTGTGAAACAGCATCAGACTTGATTGTTTTTACTGTTTTGTTTTAGAGGGCACTATGAACAAACCCACAAAATGAAGAGGATTTCAGTGGTTAGTGAATCCTTTGAGAACTGCTGCTGCTAGTACTGCCACACTAAAACTCTAAATAATTATTAATTTTTCATAGCAAAAGTGTTTCTCTATCATGCATATTTATTCTTTCGTGATTTGATTTTAATAATCTTAGAAATGTTCCAATTCTGCAATTTCTGAGAGAAAACAATTTTGCAAGATGTCTGTAAAAAAGCATCTCTGAGGTTCTGTGACTAAAATGAGATACCATAACGGATTCCATAGTTAAACAATTAAAATGCCCCTAATATTTTTCCCCCTGTCCTTTCAAGCTGGAGACAAAATTCTCTTAGGAGTGTCTAAAAAACAAGTCACAAAGCATGAGAACAATCTGTCAATGCTGTCTCCAAGCACAAGGTAAAATCTTGACTTTCACCTGAATTTCCAAACATCAGTCTCTCAAACTTTGCTGAGTTTCCAGTCGCTGGCTTTCTTTCAGATCTCTTTTGGGCACCAAGAAAGTCAAGGCCTCGTTCATCAGCTATAATCCCGAGATCAGCTTCTCCTCAGTACCACATGGATGCTTTGGACCAGAGGCACTGATGAGCTAACAGCCTGAAATATGGACAGAGAACAGGTCACACAGCTTGTCCTCTTGAAATTCACAATACAAAGATGTGACACTTTTGGCCAGGACACCAAACATTCATTCAATTAACATGGTGGAGTTGCCCATGACTCAGATAAGGACGCTGAGAATTCTAGAGTTGAAAACATGGTAACCATCAAAGGTTTGACTGCTCTCAGAACCTGCTTCCTCAAGAATGTTTTCTAGTGTGTCTGTTTTTATGGATACCTTGGCTCAAAAGAAACAACTGAAGATGTTTTTCCAGAAAAAATATGAATATTGATAACATTTGCTAGTCTAATGACCTTTCTATGCCACAGTGGCAGTGTATGCTTCTAACTTTTAAATATGATCTGTATTTTACAACAGTTTTTTACCAGAGGTGCCTCAGGCATAAACCATAAAATTTAATTATTTTCACCTGTGAGCATCAGCTCATGCAACAAAATAAAATGTGTCAATCAAATATTTATTTGTCTTGGCTTTACATATGCTTATCAGAGGACTTATCATGTAGCAATAGAACTGTAAAATAATAATTCAGAAGTAAAACATGGATGAGTCAAAAAAGAATATAATTAAGAATCTGGAGATCTAACTGTGACTTTTGATTAATGTTAAAATTATGAGTGAACCATCAAGTTAGTACATTTCTATTCCTAAAGTTTTTTTGCCTTTAATTAGAATATAATTTAAAATAGCCTTGTGATATATGAAAAAAATGAGCATAAGAAAATAGATAGATAGATAGATAGATAGATAGATAGATAGATTGTTGTCCTCTTTACTTGGTCAAATACATGGCTATCATGAGGACACAAATGTCTTTTATATTCTCCTGTCAGGGTGATATCCTGTGTACTAGTGTATGGCCTAGAGAAAAGATGAAATACTGCAAAACTAGTAAAAATAAGAATGGAGGACCAAATAGCAGGTGAAGGGAAAGGCATGGTTAGTGGTCAAATAAATTATTTTATGCCAAAAGAATAAGCTGGGTTTTCACATCTCTTCTAAGATGCCACATCTTGCTCAACAAGAGATATCAGGGCCAGAAGACAGATCTGTTTTCATTATGTCCCTGTCAGTGCTGGAAAACCTCACAATTGATTCTGTTGTGATAACAACATCATATCAGATGCAATTCAAGTCTTCCTCTCGCTAAACTCCAGTGAATGAACCTCAGTAACATAGCAAATCAGTGGTAACCTTGGTTTTGAAATACATTTTGTTATTCTGGAGTTAATAAGAACTCATACATAGTAAATGGGTGATGAACATGGGTGAAATTCTTATTTCCGCAATTTTCTCAAGGTTCAGTTTAATGGAGATTTAAAGCATTATGATCTGACAGTTTGTATTCTATGTGTGCTGAAAAATCAGACTGCTACCACGCCTTTCAAGTAAAGTGATTTATGGTAATCCAGATGTCTAATTATCCAGAAACAGGATTATGACTACTCATTGTTTTTGAAAACTAAGTAGACCAGTACATTTGTACTTTTTCAGAAAGCACTAAGAGGTGCACTTGCCTTGGTTGATATGACCCCACCTACTTCAGTCAGGGCCTCAGACTGCAAAAGCCCAGGAACAGAAGAGAAAACATCAAGGTTTTTTAAAATCTGAGCAAGTACAGCATTCAACAAAGTCTCAATAGCCTCATTTGAGGCCTTTAGAGGTAGTGATTGCAAAAGCAATAAAACACTCAACAGTGATGACTGCAAATAGTATGTTCATCATTTATTGCATAATTATCTCATAAAATTTCACTGGAGATCCTCACACTAAGATTCTTCTTGTTTAAAGTATAAAACAATCTAACACTGCTAAAAAGGTCACTAGAAATGAATAGTGAATAATATTTCTTACAAGAAGGATAGTTAGGAGACGAATTTTTTATATTGAAGGACATTTTCAGTGGTGTTGGCATCCCAGTATTTCTGGCATCTGCAGATGTAGAATTGCATGATATCTTGTAAGAATGGTATTTCTCAAAGAACAGCAAAGTTTAATAGGAACCAGAAATAGTGTGGGGGGAATTTCTTCTTAAAGTCATAAGAGAATTTTCATGCTATTTATCTATTCTTTTGAAAATGGAGCACTCATGCCATCTAATCACGACTTCCTCAGATTCTGCAAGACCAATAAAAGGAGCACATTGATATCCAGTGAATAGAAATACAGTATTGCATTCTGGATTTGATCTGTTCTGTGCATTCTTTATATTCAACCCATAATATTCAAAGATTGTTTTCATGAACCTAGCTTGCTCTGTCACTAGTCATCTGATTTTGCTCTGCTCTGGAGATCAGTGTGAATAGTTTTTCTTTCCTATTTGAATACTGAGTATCAAGCCAACTAGTTTGAGAAATACTTTAAATTATGTCTACCATATGTATTAGTTATACATGAATAGAGACAGTGTTTCAATTTCTATCAGTTGGTGAAAGCTTTTTCAGTAATGCTATCAGCTGAGATCAATTTGAGTAAAGGCATTAACACCTGGTATCAAAGTAGAGCTTTATTTTGTGAAGAAAAAAATTCCTAAGGCTAATACCAAACCGTTTACTTGGGTTTATTTTTTGATTAGACTATCTACTGGTTTTAAAACCAGGAATGAAAATCAACTTAGTGGTTTCCTACTTGTTCCGTGTAGATATTTGTCCAGGTAACAAAGTCTCCACGCAATTCAATGTGTTTATCAAGCTAAAAGTAAAAGCAACTAGAAAAGACAAATATTTTTCTAGATGAAATAGAGTTTGGGTTATGGTTTAAACTACCCAAAGAACCCATGTATGAGGAGGTTCAATCGTAAATCATTAGGTGAGAAATTACAGAAACCCTGTGCCTTAGTCTAATAACTGTTATAAGGCTACTGAAGGCTATCCTTACAAAATGTGATGGCAGTCTTAATTCAAAGGCCTATCTGCAAAGATACTTTTCCTATCTATTTCAGGACGTTTGGACTCCTGCTGTGTCTCTGCAATCCATCCCATGAAGTCATCCTGCAGTCCCTAGATGAGGTGATGCTGAAGATACTGTGTGCACTTTGGACCAGCATAGAAAGTATAAATGTGAATTTTTAAAGATTCATGTGCTGAATCCACAGCATCATTTCTCATTGCACCAGAAATACAGGGTAGTCAGGATGATGCAGAGGGCATTTAAGCTGTTTAATAAGATTCAGAAATTGAGTTTGGGCAGTTGTGATAAACTGACCACACCAGCAGCTCCTCCTTCGGTCCTTGTTCTGCTTTAGACTACTTCCATAAATTTTCTTCAAAGCGAATCTGTAAAAGAGACAAAAACCAATGTGGACAAACGTTGTTTGGTCATTTGGAGCCAGTCATATTGCCTAGCCCTTTTAAATTTAGCAGTACAGATTACCGATCCTGTGAGAGTTGTCACTGGGACACTGGTAACTGGCACCTTCTGACTTATCCTGAGCAAACATGGCTCTTGCCCATTACTAACACTAAGAAGCTGTAGAGATAACAGAAATGTTGTATTCTGATCCTTTTTTTCCCCATGTTCATACCATGCACAAGGCTCAGAGTGGTTTTACTGATGGAACGTTTTAACTGGGAAATCAACGCTGTCAATTCTGTGCAGTTCCTGTAGGTTTCAAAAGAAATTTCCCAGCACAAACAAACACAATTTCCCAGCACAAACAAACAAAATTCTTGTTCAAGATCAAAATTTCTCTTGATAAGTTAATGATTGGTGTACTAATTAAAGACATTTCTGCTGTAAGATTTTTTTTTTTACAAAAGCTATAACCAAAAGGATACTTACTCATACTCTAATCTCTGAATCTGTCAGAATGGAGTTAGTTCCTCCTGAATGTTCAACTGCATGGCAGGAAATTACTTGGCCCAACACTTTTACCTATTAGCCTTTCAAGGTTCCCTCAAAATTAAATAATCAGATAAGAAGAAAATACTTCATTTTTCAGCTATTTATAAAAGATACTATGAGAAAATAGTTGTCAACATAAGTAAATAAAATTGGCCTGGGTATTTTTTCTGGGCATACAGATAAAATATACAAATCCTGCCTATATTCCCTGCCAGGACTACTTATTAGGAGCAGTCCCAGGTAGATATTTTCCCCCAAAATAACATCCATCCCTTGGAATGGGCCAAAAACCTGCCAATGAGCACTGCAAAAATTAAATAGGTCTGGGCAAATATACAGCCCCCTTAGATATAGAAATGACTCCAAATATTACTCAAAACTAAATAAAATCACAGGCAATTGCAGTGTTTTGTCTTTAATTCTTGCAATCAGTCTGGCTATCGCCACACACAAAGACCAGCCATATTCTGCCATCAAGCTGTCCACAAGCTCTTTTTACCAGAGAAAAACAGGCTTATGATCAGATATATTTTCCTGAGATGCTGCACTATACACAGCCACATAATTGCATTATACCTCTGCTCCTGACTGTAAGCAATGAACCTGGCAAGGCAAGGTTCTGGGCTAACTGTCCTAATGGGCCATTTCAGTTGCTTGTTTTCAATAAAAAACTTTCTGCATTGTATACCAAGATTTAGGGTCCAAAGAGAATGTTATTAAGCTTGATAGATTTGTAGTCTGTTCCAACAGTAACAGACTTAATGTAATATGGCAAATTTGGAAAGAAATGTAGGGTATTTCAATTGTATATTCCAAATATTTGCATAGCGCCAGCCAAAATATCTGTCTATAACATTGCTGAAAGTGGCTGAGACAAATGCTGTGGATGGGGAAGGTAGGAGAGACACATATTTTAATAAAAAATATGCATGGTTCACCTTTTCCATTTATTTTTTGTATATTGATAATGATTGAATACAAAAGAGTTTGTTTGTTTCCTGGATGTTTAAGTGAATAGTAGTCTGGAAATAAGGGAGTATACAGTCTATTGAGTACCATCTGTCTCTGCACAGAAAGCTGCTACAGAAGACCAACTACTAGATTATCAGCTTTAACTGCTTCTGGTCGAGCCCCTGAAAAGAGCCTGAGGTAAAATTGCAGGAATGTGGGGGAGGTACTGATCCAGCATGTTCTGTGCTCCACCACTAGACCCTGCTTCCTAGGAAATTAGGGTGGGGAGATACCTAGTTTGTAAGTGTCAGTAGTGGTTACGCAGAAGGTAGACACAAACAGAGGGGAAGTCCTGAAATGCTGGCAAACAGATTTCTATACCAGCAGAGAAAATGCCTTCATCTGTATACTTCAGGTACTTGGGCAGATTTTGTGGAGGGCAACACGTTCTGGGTCACAGCGGGGAAGCTGCTAAAGTGTTTCTCTCTCTCTCTTCCTCTGAAACATGGTGCTTATGGATCAGGGAAGGGTCTTGAGGATTGACCTCATGCCTAAGGTTGTGTCTGTCTACACAGCTCAGTACAGTGCCATTAAAGATACCTCTAAAAAAAAGTAATTAGAATGAGAAGTTTTAAAGCTCTCTGAGAAGATTAAATTAGCAGGAGTGAAATGTGATCATTTACAGATAACCTGGGTGTCTCCTTACAGTATCTGTAACTGGCAGTCACTGAGCACGGCCTGCAGCGTCAGAACAGCAAAACTGGGGGGGCTTCCCTGCTGAGAAATTAGGCTGTAGGAACAGCACAAAGTGTGGTTCCAGAGACACCGAACACTACAGACTAATGGAGTGCCTGGAGGGTGACATCAGGAAGTTACATGAAGCTCAGTAAAGCCTTCATAGAGGAAAAGCAGCTGGTAAAAATGAACAGATACTCTTGTGTCTCTAGAGCAGGCTTAACTGATGAGTATTTAATATGATGGTAGAATGCTTTTAAATGTGTTTTAAATGTTAAATTGAGTAATGGTTTGTTTGTTCTAAATACTGCACCTTCACACAGTACTAGCTGGCCTTGTTATCTATTGTGATAGAACAAGATTTTTTGTAGAAGGACAGATACTCTTACCATTCTCATTTCTGAAAATCTCATTCGAGTGCCTTCTGACAGACTGTGCTTCCTGCAGCTCTTGCACAAGGAAAATGCCTTCATTTTCCTGATTTCCCCTACAGAAGCCCTGCATTGCACCACAGAGATGAAAAGGACACACTCAGTCTAGCAATGAACGCTGCTGTGTCAGATAAACTGCGTACATTTCTCATTTGGTTTCATCTGAAAGCTTTTTCCTCCTCCCATGGCCCTTTTAGGTTCTCTACATGTTGCTTGGTAAACCAGGCTGAAAAACAAGCTAAGCTCTCTCCGGTAAATACCTAGGGAGGGGAATCGACCAGGCAGGAAAATGGGCTTCTTTCCCCTAAATTCTGTGCAGATTCTTCCGAGGTGATGTCTGCTATCTGTGTTTTGAAAAGGATAAAATTAAGATGGTGAGAGAAAAGGACGTGGTGAGAGCTCGGGGCCGGGTGACTGCGCTGCCGACCTGCCTTTCCTCGCCCGCTGAGCCCTTCGGCAGCTCGGGGGCAGCTCTCCGACGTTCGGCTCCCAAAACACACACACATTCCCCGAGCCGCCACGGCCAGCGCGGGAGATGAGCGGCCTCTCCGCGCCGCGGGGACTGAGGTCCGACCCCCCAGCAGGGTGTGGGGGCCGGCGGTGGCGCTGGAATGTCCCCGCACCGCGGGCAGAGCCCGCCGCGCAAGCGGGAGCCCCGCAGGACTCGCTGCCACGAGCCTCTCGCACGGCCCCGCACCTGCGGGAAATCCGTGGGCAGCGTGGGGCCGTGGAGCTCCTCCGTGCCCGGCTTGAGAGTACACCGAGGGACACGGCGTGGGAAAGGGTCTGAGATACATTTGGATAAGGTTCTACAGAGAGAGGAGAAAAAAAAGGAAGGAAGGGAGGAAGGGAGGGAGGAAGNGCATGGAATGAACATGCCGGCCGGGAAGGGAAGAGGGAAGCAGGCAGTGAAGAAAGGAAGGAAGGAAGGAAGGAAGGAAGGAAGGAAGGAAGACCTCTGTCTACAATGTGTAACTTCGACAAGTACTGTCTACCATCTGCCGTAACTATCTCTGTATTACAACACAGATCAAATAAACAGCATCCTCCCTATTTTATGCAACAAATCAATCTAGCTGTAGATCAATTAGAAAGACAGTTTTTCCATCAAAACCTTTGTCAAGGAGCAGGGGAGGGAAGGAGCGAGCAATGTCATGGAGAGGCGCGTTCCGGTTGCGAGCCACCAGAGGGCGCTCTACACCGCTCCCTTCTCCCACGTAATTGATGGAGGCAGCAGCGAGAGATAATTAGTTTTATGTATATAATATTTGATCATGAAAATATTCTTTGCCTTATGCTAGTGTAAGGGACCTATAATATATGTTAAAATAGTTAATTTTTTATTATGTCTTCGAATTGTTTTACCCGTCCTACCCCCCAAATTATTGTAGCATCAACTGAAAATGTAGGCAATGTAAGCAATGTTAAATCTAATTTTTCTGTGCAAAACCTAATTAGCCATTTTAAAAAAGGTTAACGCCAGCGCCTCAGACGGTTTTTGTTTAATAATCCTATTACTGATGGCTCATCATGTATAAAATGGTGCGGGTAGGATGCAAAATTTCCACTTGTTTATAAGTGTATCTGGGAGAAATGTATAAAATAATCTACAGCACAGGAGGCAGGTCAGTGCGGAAGGGAAGGCGCTCGCCTAAAACGTAAGTAAGGCACCTTTCACTCCACTCTTATTGCCATTGTCTTTGCAGACTCAAAATATTATATCTGGCTACAAATTTGTTTCCAAATATATGCAATCTTTTATCCCATATTTGTATTCTAAAGAAAATCTTGCTTGGTACTTTTTTCTCCTCCCTGTCGCAGTGGAAGGGTTTGTTTTTTTTTTTTTTCCCTTGGAGAATAGATGACTTGGAGGACCCTGGTTAGCTCTTGGTGCCTGGGGGGGAGCAAGGTATCTGTCCTGGAGAACTCCCCACAAGAAAAGCAATGCTTTCAGATTGCCGCTGCAGGCTCTTGCTAAAAAAAAAAAAAAAATTAAAAAAAAAAAATTGAAGGGGGGGGCTGAGATCTCAGTACCTGCCGGGGGCCAGAGCCTTTCTGTCCTTTCGACCTGTGCTAGCTCACCGGGTCTCCTGCAAGGACTCACCCCCGCCTTTCCCCACTACAACCCCAAAATCCCGTGCTCTGCTGGGTGGAAATAATTGGCTTTAAGTAATGTATCCAACCTTTTGCTATTTCTGTTGGCATTTAATTATCCTTCAATGTCCTGAGACATAATGGTGTAAGAGAAGAGTATTTATCGTAGAAAAGGCAAAACCCGAAAATAATCAGGCAAGGGTTTTGAGCGATGTATCCCTGACGAGTAACAAAAAATAACGTTGTACTTGGAGGAGAAAACGGGCTCATGGCTTAGCAAATGGATCGCTGCGGGATACGAGACTGAACCCGCTCCACAGACCCTGAAGTCGTTTCTTTATAGTGATTTCTGGTCGCTCACCGATTACTTTAAAATTATTTAAAACCCCGGAAGGCAAAATGCGGGAAAATGTCCTTATTTAGGAATGAAAAAATATGTATTTCGAGAATGCCTGTGAGTTTTAGATTTTGATCACTCTTGGTTTGGTGGGGTCCTCGTTGCTTGCCGAGTCTCGGAGCACAGGAGTGTTTGCGTTTTTGAGTGGGGGATTTATTTTATAGCCGCTTTTTCCGAACTGTAGTTTGGGAGGCTCGAATCATTCTTTAGAGCCAGCAATATCTGAGCATATACTCAGCATCCGTCCATCCATCCATCCATCCCTATGTGTGTATATATATATATATATGTATATATCACAACTCTTTTTTCTCAGCAATGTTGCTGATATAACTGTCCAGGGCTGTGCCCCGAAGGGTGGGAAGCGAGGGGAGCAGGGGCCTCGGCCGGGCCTCGGGCAGCCGGACAGCGCTCCGTTGCTGCCCGCTCTCCTCCGGCGCAACTGTGGCTATCGGGAGGTTTTGCACGTCGCTCCCCACTTTGGAGGATACCCCAACTTTGACGCCAAAGGCAGTCAAGCGAACTACTCGCCTTGTGCAGCGAGTTCGCAGCTGACGATCTTTGTTTTAAACCCCTGCTGATGTTCTTGCTCCCAATACTCCCACATCGGACAAAAATATCTGCATTTTCACCCAAACGCGAGCAATTACTAAGGAAACGGGCCTCTCGCTCCTTGCATTTTCCTTCTGGTCCATTTGAAAACGGATCCATCAGCGGGTACCAGGCGTTTAAGGGAGAATTTCTTAAAGGGCATGTGGGACGGCAACAAAAGGCTGCCATTCACAGGAGAAGTCAAAGGCACTAAATGGGGACATCAAAAGGAATTCGGATCCAATCGAAAAATAAAAGAATCTGATTTCTTTTCTTATCTGAAACACGCAGATGAAAAGCCCCTAAAGCAAACAGCCGAAGAAAGCGATGTTTTTAAAAACAGCAAGAAAGGGGGAGAAAGGGGGGAAAAAATAAAGAAACAATCTCATGAATGCGTTTCTTCGGACTTTAAATGAGATGAATGACAACATAATATCAACAGCTTCTACACGACAAACCTCATTAGACTAATGTCTTTCACTGCCTCAGTTTTACGCCTTAAACTATTCCGGGACAGAGCAATGACTGTTGGTAACAGCAGAATAATCCGGAACGACCCTTTCTCTAGGTGAAGAGCCGGAGGGAGCGGCAGGCAGCGCTCCAGGGCTGCGGGGAGAGGTTGCGCCGCGGGGCTCCGAGCGGCAGGCAGGGGCACGGCTGTGGTGTGTGTGTGTGCCGCCTGTCACCCACGGCATCTCCCGCTGCTCTCCTTACTTTTAAACAACTAGTTTTGAGCATTGCTTTTAATTGTGTAGGGTAGAGGAGTGGAGATCGTTGCTGGAAGATGCACCTGTTCGAAACGTAAACACGCGACGGAAAAGGGAGATTTAACTGTGATCGAAAGAAATACTAACGGAAGGAGAAAGACCGGTTGTTGGAGGAGGATTCTGGGTCTCGCCTTAGTTGTTTTTCCTCTGTTTGCCCGGGGAAAACGGGTGGCTTTCCCCACTCCTGGCCTCATGTCTCCCGCTATTAAAAACCGTGCTGGAAATTTGTTGGGGTGCTTTCGGCTCGCCCTGCTCTGGCTGTCTTGAGCAGAACCCGTCCCGCTTCCCCCTGCTAGCAAGGAGAAACCGGGCTCAAAGGCCGGGGAGTCCCGGACCAGGGGACTGGGCTCTTCGGGAGGGGGTTCCTGGGGCAGCCGAGGGGGGAAAGGCCGAGCAGTGGCCGAGGAAAACTTTCCGCGGAGGAAGGACCCCTCCCCCGCGCTCCTTGCCCGGATAAAGCCCTTCCTGACAGGGGAGGGAAGGGGCAGGCTACAGGGCAGGGGCTTCGCTTTGGTCTCAGTGTGTGTTCTGTAAAGTTGTGACAGATTATTAGTAAAGGGAGGGGTTACACAGTTTGATGAAGATATAACACACTCTGGACTATCCATCCTCCGGGCCCATTCATCAGCAGCAGAAGCGCGGAGATGGGGGGAGAGAAGCTGTTCCTCTCCCCCACAGCAATTCATCACTGCGGCTGAATCGGGGAGTCTTGTCCTTCAGCGACCCGCTCCCTGGCCGCCCTCCTGGGATACCTGTTCGGTCAGCTCCGTCCCAGACCAGCCCTTCTGAGGGGCCAGGGCTGCTCCGCGCTCTCTCCGGGGCCGGGGAGGGACGGCAGTCACCGTGGCCGCAGGACTGGCGCCCCTGGGTCGCGGAGCGCGGACACGCACAGGGGTCCCGACGTCCCTCTCAGCCCGCCGAGGGGGAGAGCTCCCTGCTGCAGGATAGACGAAAGCTGAGAAGCTGCGTACAGGAATCGCGAGAGATGGAAAGGGGCAGACGAATAAACATATAGATAGATACAGACGGGGCGAGGTTGCTCCTGTGGCAGTCTTTTGTTTGGGAGTGAGTGATCCTTATTGTCTGTCGACGTGGAGAAGGGAGGAAATTAATTGCAACCAATTAATAATTAATCCCGTTTAAACAGCTTTATTATCACCCACGAACGACAGGGAATTGGTCTGATAACCCCCCGAAGACCGAATGTCAAGTTTAACCAAATAGTTATTGCTTTATCAAACAGAGTCTGCAAATAAATTAATCAAAAGCAAATATGTTCTTTGTGCGGCTCGTTTGCCGGTAATGGATGGATATGAAGATTTGCCGATATTATTGTCTGTCATTCAATCTAACAAAGTGAACATTTATTGCATATATATTAAAAATTATCCCTTAATCGAGTGGAGCTGGGGTTGCAGTTATTGGAGTCTTCCCAGAGGTGAAGTCCCCTTGGATAGGAGAAGGGAGGGCTGCTCTTCGCCTCCCGTGCGATTCCCTTCGGAACAAGTTTCAAAATTGCTTTAATCCACCGCTAAATTGAGCTGTTTTACTAACTGTCCACGATATCATAAACAGTTTGAGGAGCTAATGGACGAGATGTTATAAAAATAGTGGACGTAAAGCACAGAAGAGGCGATATATTCGCCCTGGAGTGGTGGCCGGAGACCCAGCCACGGTAGACAAGCCCTCTTTGTCTCCCCCTTGCTTACATCATTTTCTAATTAGGCATAAAATTGTCTTCATACACTGGTATCGCTGGCTTCATAAACATAACCATTATGGTTCATAAAGACCCTATTGTGGGGAGCCCCTCTCAAAATAGAAAAGGATCTGGAGAGGCCCAAAGAAAAAAACATCCCCTTTGTTTTCTCTTTTGAGAAGACGGATGGGCAATGTCACGCAGAAGATTACTTTAGACTATTAAATTGTCAGAAAGGAAGAATTTCCCTATTAATAAAGAGAGTATAAGGGTAGTGATGCAGCTGGATGCTGGAAGCCAGCGAGGCGCGGTACGCGGTGCGGGATGCGCGGGGACGGCGGGACGCCGCACGGGAATGGCACGGCACGGTCCATGGGAGCGGTGGCACTCCCCCCGTGGCATTTCCGGGAGTGGGGCCGGCCGTGGCTTGGTGCCACGCACCCGCGGACCAGCGGGCAGCCCCGGCCTCGGCGCCGGGATAACTGGATGGAGATGGATGGAGCCGCCTATCGCCCCCGACGCGGTGTCAGCCCCCGGACAATTACTGTCTCCAGAGGGATGGACAGACTGACTGACACTGACCTCTGCCCACGAGCCCACTGGCGGCCCCGAGGAGCTTATGTGCAATTTGCTGGATTTCGTTTACAATAACCCGACTTGACATAAATAACTCTCCATGCTGTGTCTACGCCCGCCTGACCTCCTGAACTAGCGCGGAAACACTGCCGTATTGATCAGGGGCGCGNTTTGGTCCGTGAAAACCCGCTCACCCCGTCCCGCGGTCCGTGCGCTCCCCCGAGCCGGACGGGCCCGGTCCCCGCGCGGGGGCGGCAGCGGGGCCCGGCCGGTTCTCCGCGCAGTGCTGAACCGAGCCCTCCGGAACCGGGACAGTGGTCCTCTTTCCCGGACCCTACTTTAACTTGAGGATACTTTCCTAACAAAAACCGCAGGAGTTAAATTTCGTGTCGCGACAGTTACTGGCGAGCCGTGACGCCCGGTGAGGGTCGACAGGGAAGCCCCGGGAAGACGTGGGCTGCCCGAAAGCCTCCACTCCTTTCCTCTCTCCCATCCTCCCCTGCATCAACTCAGGGCCAGACCTTTGTTTCGGCCCCTGTTGGACGCTCCGCGGGGCGTGCGGAGATGGACGGAGGAAAAAGAAATAATAAGGAAGGAAAGTAAAGGGAGAGAGAGGGACTGTGCGGCAGGAGCCTTGCGGACTGAGGCTGGTGTTATCCATTTAGTGTGACATATGGAAATCTCCCGGTGGGGCCACAATTAAAGGAGCCGGCCCCGCGTCCTTTATTCCCCGCTAACTTTTGTGTTAAATGTTAACAACCTGGAGCTATCCATTCTGGCTCTATTACCAAGTGAATGTTGACTCCAAGGCTGCCTTCCTTTCTGCCTATTCTGGGGCTGCCTCCCGTGCAGATTTATGTATTTTTGATATTAAATTCTTTCTAACACTACGCCTGCTCTCTTGTTGACTTTCATTGACCCTTGCCCTTGTCCCCATACTTTTCCATATTTAATACATGAACGTTTTTGCCAATGCCCTCCCCTCTTTGTTACCTCCCGGTTGACTGCTGTCCCTAATGGCATGTGCTGTTTGCTCTGTTGTTGAACTTGGTAGGGTCACATAGTCTTGTGCTGTGATATCCTCTGCATTTCCAGCCCTGCCATTCTGGGGAGGTGCCTTGTGGAACAAGCCTTTTTTCCCCTAGCTACCGGCTTCCTAATGACTTAAGCAAACACCTTTGCTAATGATCCCCCAGGCTCCCTACTCCCCTCGGGGTTTTGTTTAGCTGAACTCCTAGTGCTCTGCCTGTCCCACTGGTAGCTTGGCCTCTCTGACCTGAGACATCGCAGCTCTTCTCCTTGGAGCGGGCTGCCTTGTCCAGCTCCGCCTGGGCCAAAGGCCAGGATCATGGGAGCATTGGATGCCACCAGCTGCTTGAGGTGACACCGAATTACAAAGAAGAACCGCCAAAGGAAACTTCGGCTCACACAGGCAAATGAATGTGTTCATTTATCTCCTCTGACTCCGCGGTTCGCGGCGTGCCTCGGCCCTACGGCTTGGCTGGGGGAGCGGCTACACGTCCTTCCCAAGAAAGATTGTCTCACTTCTCCTAGGCCGGTCTGTTCAGTATCATTATGTGACCGGTTTTCAGAATTGAAGTTGCCTGGTGTTTTGATTCTTCCCTGCCTGTGCATTTGTGCCCTGGAGGTCCCTTCAAAATGGATGCTAATTGTTGGGGCTGCACACTGCTGCCTGCTAAAATGCCCCAGAGCTCCCAGGCCCTGCTCCTCAATGGCTTAATTGACAAGGACTTGTCTGTATTTAGGAGCAGCTGGTCCAAAGCATTGGCACATCAGTGCAATCTTAACACAGCATCCCTAGCCTGGAGGAGTATGAGGGTAAACGTGGTTAAAATGAAGGAAGATTTATAGTCGGCCCCCTTGGGTAATGCGACAGAAGACAGCTACCAAGATTTTCCCTAGTAGGGGTTTCATTCATCAGCTTCCCAGTCTTGGTAACGTGTCTAGGAGCCACGTTCCAGCTATTATTAATAATAGGAGGTGGCCATTTAGCACAATTAGGCAGGTGACAGTATTCCACAATAATGCGTAGCCCTGAACGAGACGGGGAGCCGCTAACAAACAGATCCGCGGCCGAACCGCGCCGGGGCTCTGCGCCACAGCCATGTCCCGAATGGATCTGGGCTGGTCCAGGGGGCAGCGAGCGCTCACCCACCTGCGAGGGCCCCAGCTCGCAGCTCCATGTGTTGCCAGTTAAATCGTGCCAGGCAGGAGTTTACCCACCTTCTACGAGGAAGGCTGGGAAAGAGCATCTCCTGCAGAACTGCTCCCTCTAAACCCTGAGTTAAACCCTCTGAAGTCACACACCGGGTTTAAAAATCGTCTTCCAGCACGTCTCCGAATTTTAGATTAAGGTTATCTTTAATTTCGGATGCACGGATGAAATATATATATATTTTCTCCTCTCTCTTTAAACGTTTCTCGTGAGCTTCCTATTTATAGAATTTAAACTTACATGATCTCTAAACGGGAACGGCTGAGTTTATTTTCTGCACAGGGTTATTCAGCGTTTTACAAAGAAGGTTTATGGAGCGGCTTAAAAATAAGGGTTTTTTTGTTGTTGTTGTTTTGCAATGTGTGGGAAATACTTTTATGTTCACACAGCTCACCCCATGAATAGGGATAATAGGTTCGGGATCCTCATTGAAATTTGAAGTTTTTAAACAGAAATTCCCTAACTTTTGCTCGTTTTCTCAACTTTTTTCGTAGGAACAATGCCAACATTGAAGCCCTCGGTTGGAGTCTGCACAGTTGGAGATCTTTGGTGCCATTTTAGACATCTTTGGATTTCATCAATCAAACTGACTGCAATTTTCCATAAAAACCCTGAATTTGGGTCAGAAAGTGGGCAAAGCAGATAAAGATCGTTCGAGCTGTCTTATAAGATGATAAATAGATATCCTTTCAGTCCAACAATGCAAGAAGTGCAGTTTTGTAATTCACTTCCATTGGTTTTGAATGCAGTGAGTCGAAACAATTTATACATGTTTTCCCATGGTTAGAAGATGTCTTTACATACTTGTCAATAGTAACTTGACCTTTTTCCCCACCGAGCTACGAAGAGGTGCTTTCTTTCTCCTTTTTCCAGAATACAGAACAGAGTGATTTGGGGTTGGCTTTTTTTTTCCCCCTCCACTTCCTTCCTCTATTTCTTTTAGAGACTAAATCAATAAGATATTTCATCTTATCCTGAGGTTTAAGCAGATGGTAGATGGTTCACGGCAGTTCACCGTGCTGCAGAGGAAGTATTTTGCTCTGTGCTGTCACGAGCGAGTGGCCCGAGTGAGGTTTTAGCCAGACCTGTTGGATGCCCGCAGTGTGTTCTTGAACTTTCATTTAACGGGTGAGAAGTCCTAAAAGTCTCGGGCGGAGACCTCGCTGGATTCTCCCAAACTGCCACAGCAGGTAGAGCCTTGCTGTGCTGCCGAGGGGAGGGTTTCTGTCCGCTCTCGAACTGTCCCGAGAGGAATGCCTTATGGGGTGAAGTCCAGCCCATTAGATGCTACACGCTTCCGAGCGGGGCCAGACCATGCGGGGCCAGGCACCTCATGTCCTGTGGGAGGCCCGCGGAGGTGTGGAAACACCTTTCACATCAGCAGCGCAGGGCATCTGTCTGGATGTGTTTCAGAAAGTGAGGTGGGAGCGTTGACCTGGGTCTGCAGGATAGGGAAACTGAGGCACGAAGCCGCTTTGCCACGGCTGGGACCAGGGGTGGCTCGGCACTTGCCGACCCCTGCCGATTGCTACGAAGCAAACTGGAGGACTCTTCTGGGAAGAGGGCAGGAGAGAAGGATATATATTTCGAAGACTTGAACTCCTCCACTGAATCAGGGGGATTTGCCCCAGGGGGGAAGCCCACCAGGTCCCCACGCTCTGCCGGCGCCCAGCCTGCCCTGTCCACGGGATAGCCCGCCGCTAGCTGGCCTCCCTCCCGGGCAGAGGAAAGCGGAGGAAGGACTAGGACCGGAGATAAGGTTTTTGTTTCTCCTCCCCTTGCCTTGAACACGACAGCCCTGCTAAGTGCTGAACACTACCCGCTAATGGATAATGACCTGCGGTGTGCAGCTGCCTCCTGCTCTTCAGATAAAGGCTGCTTTTACTATTAATTGCATTTGTAACATGAGCGCAGTAGGTTCACAACCAAAACGATCCAGAAACGGCAGCATCCACGTTGCGACGGGCACAGCCGCCTTCACGAAGCATCCCGACCCTTCTGCAGAGCGCAGACGGAGTCCACGGCCTCTCCCTGTTCCCTGGGGGGAAAACAGTCGTGGGGTGCAGTTGCCCAAGAGCATTTCCGCCTCTGCGAAGGAGCACGTGGAAGGGAGGCGGGAAAGGGTTAAAGCAGCTCGTGGCCACTGGTGGCTTCCCACGGCCCGTGGGTGAGAAGCACAGCCACTCACGCCACGCAGATTTCGGGGCTGCGAATAGTTCCCCTCCCTGAGGCGTATCTCAGGTGAAAATTCCACCTGAACGAGATAAAATCTTTTTAATCTTTTTTTTTTTTTTTTTTTTTTTGTTATGTTGTATTTTTCCCTTTACTCAGCCGAAGACACGTTTGTTTCTCTGCCCTCTTTCCGGCTCTGCTTCAGGGCCGGAGGAGAGAGCTGGAGCCCCATCTGCCGTGGGGAACACCGGCGCTCGGCCGGGCCGTGCGCTCGGCCAGCTCAGGGGTGGGCTGGGAACCGTGCGGGCACGGCGGCGGGGCCCCCAGGCACACTCCCACACGTGCAAAGTGGCTGCGGAAGTTTTTGGGACATATGAAGGAGAAAGACCACGTCTCCGGACTTGGCCTGCTTTAAAAACGACTCCATGTGTTTATAACTCCGCAGCAGGGGCTTAGCAAGTGACACGCGGCACTAGCTACACAAGATTTTAGGGGCAAGCTGCTCATGTTCAAGCTGCAGTTGTAAGTAGCGAGATAAAACAAGTAATTTGCTCCTTAGGAAGCCTTTAACTCCGTGCGAAACGTCAAAAGCCACGCTAGAAACAGATAATCGGATTTCTCCCTTGGCTCATTGGCAGCATCCCTAAGCGAAGCCCCGAGGGACCGCGGTGCCGCTGTCCGGCCCGCTCCCGGCCGCGGGCGTGCAGAGGCTGGGCCGGGGCCTGAGGCGTCCCCGGTGCCTCTCTCTCCGCGGTCTCTGCTTTCTCATGGTTTTCATGTGATGTTTTGTTGGCTTTTTTAAGGGTTTTCCCCTGTTTTTTTGGGTTTTTTTCTTCGTTCTTTAAAATTTCCCTTTCTTCAGTCTGTCAGGTGAATATTTAAGGACGCTCTCGAAGCTAAAACGGACCCCAGAAATACCTATTTTGGCTCTTTCATCTGTCAGTGACTATGTCTTCAGCTGCTACCACTGGGTGCCTCCCGAGCCGGAAGGGAAGGGGATGGCAGAACTTCTTCGAGGGGAGACCTCGGATGTTTTCACACGACGAGCGCGGCTCACGCACCTGCTGAGCGGGGCGGGGGCGGGCGGGCATTGGCGGAGCCGGCTCGTTTGGCCCCGAAGGGAAATCAATAATCTTTCGAATCTCATTCCCAGGCACTGGCTCCAGCCGGTTAACGATTCAGCCGGGGACCCTCTTAGCAGCGGATGACTTACCCAGGATGATAAATACACAGCTGCATATTTTTCAGTCGACCTGGCTTGTAGCGGTGGAAATAACTCTCCTGTTTCCCTACTGTTTAGCTGCCCTCCCTCCTGCCTATCTGAGGGGGAGAAACCCTCTTTCCTTGCCTTTTTTCCCTGGTGAGCCTGAGCAGACACTCAGCTGGGGCAGGACGTCGCTAGCGATCGACGGGGGCCCGGGATGAAGCAGAGCTTTGTCCCGGTGTCCCTGTGCTGGTTGGCAGGGACGGATGGTGCACACCACTCCAGAGACGTGAAGACGGAGCAGCCGTGAACCGCACCGCACTGCCCCGCACTGCCCCGCACTGCCCCGCACTGCCCCGCACTGTCCCGCACTGTCCTGCACTGCCCCGCACTGTCCCGCTCTGTCCCGCACTGTCCTGCACTGCCCCGGGGCCGCCCGGGCGGGGAAGCGCTGCGGAGCCGCGGGCCAGGGACTGGGGGTTGGAGGCAGGAGCCCTCGGCCGGGGCAGGCGGTGCCACTCACGCCGGCGGGGGGCTCGCAACTCGCTGCAGCCCCGCTCCCCAGTCTCTCAAAGCCCCTTTCAGCCGCTCTGCGGGCTCCTCACCGGAGGAGGCAGAAGCTACATAAAAGCGCATTATGAAAATTATAATATCGGGCCCAGAGCATGTCCGCGGAGGCAGCTCGGCAGCTTTCAGGCATTGAGCCCCTGTTCAGCTGGACTGAGCTGTAAAATATCCATTTGAATTCGGTGCCTGAATGGAGCAGCAGCAAAAGCAACAAGGACCGGGGCAACAGAGCTCCCTTTATCCCCCCCTGTGACTTCCCCCTTCTTGGCCATTCCTTTCCTCTTGCACCTTTCTTGCTTATAGGCAAATTCAACGCCTTTTTTCTCTTTTCTTCTTTCTTTTCCCTGAGCGGGAAGGGGAGAAGGAGTGGTCGGGGGGGACTTGTGCGGGAAAGGCGCCGTGCCTTTCCCTGCCTCCCTCCCCGCAGTATGCTCCCCGGAGCCGGTGGCTCGTCTGGTTGCAGTGCCGGAGGGGGAAGAGGGGGGAGAAGTACCAGGCACGCCCTGCCAGGCAGAGTCGAGCTCCCCGCGGCACTCAGCTTCACACGGTGTAAAGAAGCCTCTTTCTCCACCCCGGAGAGAGGCCCACTCTGTCTGCTTTGGCTTAACACGGCCCACACCCTGCGACCGTGCCACTGTTGAGACTGATGCGAAAGAGTCTTTAGCTCCATAAACCCCAAGGAGCCGGGGATGAGGAGCCACGGGGGGAGAGGGGGACGGTTTTGGCAGTTATGATCTATGGAGGCAGATGAGCCGACCTGCTATTCAAAATACTGCCCATTGTGTTGGTAATGGTCCGTTTATGACTGGAATAACCCCTTTAATATTAATAGAGCCTTTTAAGGCGGCGGTTTCCTGGGTGCTGGGCAGGAGGGCGAGCAGCGCAGGTGTTGGGGCAACCTGTGCAGGCGGTGGCCCGGCCGCGGCTCCCGGCGCAGGCAGCGAGCAGGTGCTGGCGGGACGCGCACCCTCTGCACCCGGGCGAACAAAGGCTCGGCTCGCCCGGGGTCTGCGAGCATGAAGAATTGTTTAATTTCAGGGGAAAGTGAAAGGCTCTGCTTCTGCCGGGACGTGACATTTCCTGTGGTGAAGCCTGCATTGGCTGCTAATAGAGATCTAATTGATGGGTGAAGTCCCATTTCCGCGCTTTCTCCTTTATTGCTCCATCCAGTCTGTTGCAAAATATAACCGTAATCTGATTTAGCAATTCCTCCAGGATTCGGTGCAAGCTTACAGCACAGGAAAAATCGTTATTAAAAAAGTTAAAATACAGACTTGGATTCGGTGCGTTGCCTTTTTTTATATTATTTTTTATTTTTATTACTATTATTATTATTATCATTTTGTTTGGTTAGTTCTTTCTTTTTCTTTCTTTTTTCTCTTTTTTTTT
>VXAX01003390.1:205728-242229 GCA_013399835.1 Leptocoma aspasia | reverse complement strand
CACACATGGGCAAAAGGGGCATTCCTGGCACACACACACACCCACATACACACATGGGCAAAAGGGGCATTCCTGGCACACACACACACACACATACACACATGGGCAAAAGGGGCATTCCTGGTACACGCACACACACCCACATACACACATGGGCAAAAGGGGCATTCCTGGCACACAGACACACGCACACATGGGCAAAAGGGGCATTCCTGGCACACACACACACCCACATACACACATGGGCAAAAGGGGCATTCCTGGCACACACACACATAGGCATGGACACACCCTCGCACCCCCGTGGAGCCCTGCCAGCCCCAGCCCACGCAGTTGCCTGCCAGAGCAGCCTGGGACCTGGCCTGGCTCAGCCCACAGGTTGAAGGTTATGGGCCCACAAGTGAGGGGACTGGGGTCTGCCCTTTAAAACAGATGTGCCCCAGACCAGGGCTTTGGTGATGGAGATGGTGCCCATTGCAACAAAATCCCTCTCTGGTGTGATGGCACACATATAACACCTGCAACATGCCCCTTACACCCCCAACACACACATATATGAGTAGGAGAAAAGTGAGCCAACAGCTGTGGATGCTGCAGTAGTAATTAAAAAGTAGATTAAATAAAGGATGCTAAAATGTTTGTTGTCTTTAAAGTCCCAAATGGAAGGGTGGAAGAGGGCCTACAGATTTAATGTCATATTCCATGGAGTTTTGAGGTCCCCAGGGCTTCTCAGCTGAGCTGCCCACTCTTTTTGTGACAGGGAGAAATATAAGCCAAGCCCTGTTCTCAGAGAAGGTGAACATCGTGGTGGTCATCCACTGCGGCCCTAGTAGGATGGTGGTGGAAAGCCATTCTGGCAGACAGGGCAAAAAACTGGGTCCTGGATCCTGACAAGCAAGGGGAGCATGACAAGTGTCCTGTTAGGTGGCATGCTTAGGTTTGTGTATAAACCCTCCCCACGTTTGATTTTTTTTTTTGATGGCTCCTTTGAGGTAAACTAAAACTAGTGCCATGTAAATACTAGATGGAAAAGGTCTGGTTTTATAAAGACTGACATGCAAACATATCCTATTGATCATAATTGTCTACGTCTAAGACACTCATTGAGGTCCCATGAAAGTGATCAATTCACTGATTAAAATGTGTGAAACAGTACCTTAAGCATATGTTTACAATAACACACATTCTGTATGCCCAAGTATTGTGGAAATTAGTAGTGGGAAAAATCCTATGTAAAAATGTATCCTCTTAAGGAGTGATCTTCTAAACCTTGTCTGTGCCTTTCACCTTAACAAGCAAATGTGGAATGATTGCAAGGACAAGAATATTTTGAAACCCTGCAGTTAGGGCTCCTGTGATGAATTAAAAATCCTCTACACTATCTTGTATTTCTCAATAATAGCAAAGTTCTAGAAACAGTGTTTTCCCCTTTAATAGTAGTTGAAAATGAAAAGAGATGGTTTAAATTATTTATACAGAGGCAGAATTCAATACAGCAGTGAGAACAGGTTGTAAGGGGAAAAGGATCACTATTCATTTTTTCACTTCATCTCTTACCACTTTGGCTTTGATCATTCACCATTGGGACCAACACCTCAATCCTGAATCAGATAAAACTCTTACTGTAGTCAGCAAAGTGAAAATCTTGTTCACCTTATGAAATCCTGCTGATTTCTGAGGAGCTATTTATACCTGCAGAATGAGCAGATTTAAGAGAGACACAAAGTAGGAACCCTTACAGATATGAACTGAATCCTTCTCATCAGCTGCCTTGGGTTGGAAGTACTCACACCAGTAGTTAGCAGCAAAGGTAAAGAACAAAACAAAATATTTGGATAGAAAACTCCACTAAGTTTTTACCTTTCCTCACTGCTGGGAAGTTAAGGACAAACAAGAAAAAAAACTTTATTAAGAAATGTGGATGAAGGGTGAGTCATGATTATTGCTGTCTTGCAAAAGCAATAGTGCTTTGGGAAAAGATAAAAACAGACAAAAGAAATCAGTGAGCTAAATGAAATTATTAGTACAGTTCAATTTGTCTCTGAAAACCAAACAAAGACATTTGGAACAATGAAAAGATAAACTGCTGGTTGTTTCTCCCTAGATACAAACTCTATTATCAATTTCCTTTTATTTCTAAATTGCTTTGATTTTATTATTAACAAGAACATTATAGCATATTATATTCTAGCATGTATATATATATTCTATTCATATTATATTCTAACATATATATTATTATATATATTATAGCATATANCAGAGCATGAAACATTTTACAAGAACATTTTACAAGTATTAATGAATGAGCAGAGCATGAAAAAAAGCTGTTGTTTTGTATTCAGTTGTTGGTGACTTCCTGGAGATCATAGCGCACACCGAGTTTCACAGTTTGGCAACGTTGTCAGGGTGAGAATTACTTATCTACTTTTTTTTTTTTTTTTGAAGGACAAAAAAGTGCCATGAGATAACAATCAACGCATAGTTTGACTTGGAAACCAGGATTCAGCAGAATGAAATGAAGATCAGAATCCAAGTCTGATGATCGCTATTCTGATTCCCTGCCACCAGCCAAAACCCTGTCTCCCCTCTATCTAGTTTAGTGCTAATACTAAACTGTCTCTTCCCTCCTGGCAAGGAATACTAACATTTGCTGGGTCCTCGCAGAAGGAATACACAAGCGTCCCACCCTGCTCTGTGACACCTCTCCTTTCCTGGTGTCGCCACAAAAATTGCTGCACAGGCACTCCAACACTGGAGAATGGGCCAGTTGGTTTAATGGTAATGGAGTTACTCTCCTAATAACTTTAACTCCCAGTCCTTCATGGAATCCATGATTTGGTTAAATTCACCGCCTCACATGTGGTGTCTTCGTCCTGAGCACTTTCCTTCTCTCCCAAATATGCAAAGTGGAAGAGAAAGAGGTTGTAAAAGCCCAGAAAGTTGGTGGCAGTGACCAGCCAGGGGGTTTCTGCCAGTACAACATCCATGAGACCACAACAGAGGCACTGGATAATGCAAAAGCCTGGAGAATGACAGTTCCCATTACTTCATGAGGTGTTCAGAAGAGGTTCAAATGTCCATCTTTTTCCTGATTCAATAATTTGATGGGAACTCTTCATAAGTTTCCTCCTTCCAGATTTGATACCAACTGAGGAAGTGTAGGCTCCTGTGGTCTTCTCATTCAAAAAATGCTTCCTACCTCACCAGTAATAAGAAAACTCCACAGTGATATGAGGTCTTTTTCAGCCTACGTCAACAGACTCCTTTATGTGACAGAGTTATCTGTGTATGTGCACAGCCAGCATACTCTGATGAAGTGCAGGGTCAAGTGATAAATTGCATTTAGACTTTACTTGCTTGTTTTACCAGTACTGTAAACAGGTGTTAGTTTAGAAAAGTCAGACAAAAGCTTCTAGTTTCCTCCAAACAGAATTCCTCCATCAGAATTCAACAGGCCAGAGGCTTACACAGATAAATCCTGTGAGAGGCATGTTTAATAACCAGCATTTTGGGACTTGAGGTAGAAATGGCTTCCCTGAGAAAGCCAACTGTGTGCCTAGCTTTTGCTATATGAAAAGAGAAAAGAGACAATCCTCTTTTCTTAGTAGATGCTTATACTCATGAGCTTTCTAGAATGTGAGCATTTCTTATGGTCTTGCAGCTAGATTTGTTTTTCTGATTAATATATTTGAAATGTCTTCTTTGGGTGGATTCTCTGCTTCATGCAATCTGAACTCATAATTTTATCTTTCTTTAGCAGAAAAAAATTGAACCCTTGCCCATTTTATGAGATTGCAAGGAACAATTGTTTTGCTGTCATTTGATTTCAGACTGTTCTCTGGGTTCCCATGTTAGGGCACTTGCCTGGGCAAGCACATACATTAACATACAGCCCAGAGAGTAGGATTGCAGAACTCTTATTTGCTCAAGAATTTAGACAAAAAAAATCGGAGGTCTCCTGAATAATTCTCCTGATAAATGCATGCAACATTTACTTAAAATGCTTAAATTTTGGGGGTTTTGTTTTTTAACAGGGAAATATACTGGCCTTCCTGTTTTCAGGTGAAATGGTCATCAGAGACTGAAGGATATAAAATATTTACAGCTATGCTCAAAACAAAGTAGACAAAAATTTCTGCCAGCATCTTCCAGGCTGGATACTTTGAGTTTGCTATCTATAATGTACATGTTTTGATTGCACATGTGTGCATCTAAAAAGAAAATGGTTGTCAGTCAGAGATGCTGAACTGTCACTGTTAAGTATTTTATTATTATCATCTTATTTTCTTTGTGGAGGAAATGCCTTACATTTTATTAGAAATCCCATTTTGTTTAGGATATTTTCTTTGTGGACAGAGTCTCTTTTCTCATCCAATGCTGCCATATACAAGCATTTGAAAGCGTCTTAGCCCTTTAGATTGCTCCAAAGCAGCAGCACAGGGTGTGACACGAGCAACAAAGATCCATGGTGCTGCCTCCCCATTGGGCCTGGCAGAGGCTCCTCCTGTCAGTGGCCAGTTTTTATGACAGAAGAACAAAGTGCCGAAGCTGCCTGCAGCTTCATTCAGCCCCGCGGTTGCCCAGGCAGGCGGGCTGGCAGGCCAGCAGCCAGAAGCCAGCAGGCAAAATTTAACAGCCACGCTTCAAAACACTGGTAACAGCCATCAATGGATCCATAACTCTCAGCTCTCCAGATATGGGGTCATCTTTCAATACTACCCCACTGTCATATACAACATTTGTCTTGTCCTGCATTCAACTAATTGTGTCAGTCTATGGGGTGACTCTATAATACACATATACAATGGCACAATGAAAGCAATAATCTCCTACCCAGTCTCTTTATTTATTTAAGTGCTATTACAAAGTTTCCTGCAGCAAAGAGAAGCTGGGAGGCTACAGCCTATTCCAACCATGCAACTGCTATCCAGATGAAAGAATGTGCTGACTTAAATAAGTTATATGTTTCTGTGACTTTTTTCCTTTTTCAACCTGACAACACTACCAAGTGTTTGTGGAGGCTGTTGGGGAAGTAAATTCATTAGTATTTTAAAATTTGTAGCACAAAAAGAAATAGAAATCCTAATAAACAAAATTTGTGATTCCTAGGTAATTATTTTTCCTTCTGACATATTGAAAAGGAATATTCACAATTTATATTTATTATAAGTAAAATGCAAATACAAGACATATAAAATAGCTCAAAGCTTTCTCAGTTTAATGGGTTTGTGGCTCTAGTTTTTGAAATCCTAATATCATTATGTATCTTTAACATAAATAACTTTAATTGTAGCAAAATTACTCCTTCTTAGTTCAAAATTCTGTTCAGACAATTACAATAAAGTACTAGATATTGCTGTTCTCAGCATCATTGCATTAATTGCACAAATGACCACGTTTGGTTAATGTTCATAAGCCTCATGATCAATCAGGATTCATCCTTGCTCTGCTATCATCCCAACATGCTGCCAATTCCTCTTTACAAAGACTCACACCTCTTAGGACCAGCCATAAACAGATGTTTTAAGGGTGTCCAGGGTTGGGGTAGTTTTCTGGAATCAAGGTGGCCTCCCAATCTCTGCAAGTACCTGCAAGTCACTAACAGCCATCTACTCAAAGTTATGTCCCTGTAGATAGCATGATGCCTTATCATCGTGTATTTGTGACAGCATCTGGTGGATCAGCCAGCAGGGATGGAGCTCTTTCTGCCCAGGTGCTGGCCCAGGACAGACAGAGGTAACTCACCTGAGATCACTGAACTGTCTGTCCTGAGTACTGTCCATCCAAAAAACAGTCCAGCCGTATGCAACTTCCACTGAGAGGCCTAATACAGAGCGAAAAGCCAGATGAGGAGAAGTCTTCTCATATAAGCAGATGATTTGATGAAGTAACAAGGGAAACATATGTAGCAGAAAGACGGATATATCACAAGACATATCAAATATTCTGGGATGGAAAGTTTTCTGATCAGCATATATTTCACTAACATTGTAAAAATTTTTTTAAGGAATTCTTAAAATAATCCAGTGACTAGAAAAAATCCTTTCTGTCTGAGAAACAGGAACATTCCTCTAATTATCTTCTGGAGAAGTAATGGAAAAGGTATGGGTCAAAATGACAAAAGCACATCTTCACTAATGCATCACCACAATGATTTACAATGCTGAGGGGAAGAAGAATGAACGTGTTAACATGTGCCCTTCTCCATATTCACCCTTTTGCAAAAAGCAAAAAGCAAAAGGGTGCTCCACCAAAGACATTCACAGTCACAGAATCATAGAATTAATGGTTTGGGTTTAAAAGGACCTTAAATATTACCTTGTCCCAACCCTCCCTCCGCCACACAACATCACCTCCCTAGACCAGGTTACTCAGATCTCTATCCAACCTGGCCTTGAACACTTCCAGACAGTGAGGCAGTGCCCCACACCTCTCCCAAAGGCTGTAGCTGCAAGTACCTGGAGTGAAAGGACCTACAGGCGATTGTGCCCATGCTGGAGCACCTTCTTCCTGAGCGCTGGGCAGGCTTCTGCCAAAACCTGAGCAGGGACCCTAAGAGCAGGACACTGGACAGCTGAGCAGAGTGGGCTCTGAGTGAATGTGTGTGGGCACTTGAAGCTCATTAAACTGAGCTCTGCTTGCTTTGCTGCAGTGTTTTGTAAGAGTTCTCAAACCTAATTCTATCTCAAGAAAATAAAAGTACCAGTCCTAAATGCAGTTGTCTATAAAAGCCAGATTGTGTAAGATCTAATCACACTGTAAGACTTTTCTTGGTGCTTAATAACCTGACTGAATATGGAAAGAGCATTTAGGTGAATACCATCAATAAACCACTCCTGCCTTCTGTTTTCCTATAGCCCTTGGTCGGTCGAGTTTGGAACAAGATTTTTGTGAGTTTATATGACACAAATAATAGGATGAAAGCTCCAGTGCTGGGATAGATCAGAAGTTAAAGGATATTTATATAACAAGATGCAAAAGACAATTAAAAACTTTTATATGACCAAACTTTTATATGGGGGCCTGAGAGTATTTGCAATAGAATTTTTCTTAAAACAGAGACAAAACTCATTGCATTTTAAATTAAATCCTTCAAACTCACTGAAAGTAATACAGTAATACTCTCTTTCTTGTTGGACAGAGATTCCCAGAAGGGCCAGGAATTTTAGATATTTAACACTGACAGTGATCAAAAAGCCAAAAATTGTCTCAATGGTGCCTTGGCCTACTTCTCTGTAGCAACTCCTATCCATAGGAACAATTGCACATGATTCTGCTCTCCCTGATGAGGTAATCCAAAGAGACAGTTTTGCACAGGATTTACCATTTGTAAAATCCTTTTACCATTGAATATTTCTAATGTTAAAAAACCATAAAGTTGTGATATCAGCAGCCTGGTAACAAGGTTAAGCAACTAGAAAATATCAGAATTGAGCACACAATTTAACTCGTAGTCCTAACTAAGTCAAAATTTGCCTGAGAGCAGAGGAGTGAGGACTTCAGAATATGTCCCATCACTGCCCCTTCCATTTTCTTGCATGCCAGTGCTTACTCGCAGTCTCAGCACACAGGAGAGGGGGGAGGTGTGCTAGATGTGAGCACAACAGCGACAGAGAGAGCATGCTTGTTGCAGAATATAATTTAAAGTACGTAATAACTGTAGATGTCTCACATGTGGCCAGACCATACACGAATTACGTGTGCACAGTCAAAAGTTTTAATTGTGATTACTGCAAAGGGCAGGCTCTGAGTCACTGGGAAGGGAGCTGGTTTTTGTAGATGCCTCCTTTGAGAAAGTAAATNATATTTTACCTACTACATAAATGCAATTGTTTGCAATAAGGAGGATTTTCAGTAATGCTGTAATGTTTGTATATCTACACAGTCACTATCTATTCCATATACACAAACATCCGCCTACCCAGAAAATAATTGTGGATAATTCAATGTTCAGATTCGATAATGGATGCTCAAATAAATATGAGAATTCCAAGCAAATTTGTGCAAATGAAAAAAGATTTCCTCTGACATAATGGCATGGTGCAAGGCTGTCTGTAATGAGCTGTAATTTGTCTGGAAGAGCATTTTAAAGGGGTTGATCCATCCACTGGAAGACCAGCAACTGCTCTGAGACTAGAAGCAATGAGCCAGCCTGCCTCGTCTCAGAGGAAATTACACCACAAGCAGGCCAAATTTCTGACAACTTCCATAAATTATTTCAGATTTTCATATTTCAAATTTCATCTGCATTCATCATGTGAGTTTGACTGGGGAAAAATGTCTAGGAGGAGCTCTGCTAGCATTCAGTGCAGCAGTCCCAGGAGCCTGCCCTGGGACTAGATAATTGAATTTAGTTTTGATTAGATTATTCTTGCTGCAGTCTACTGCCAATCTGAAGTATTGTGCCTTCTCTTCTACTTAACCTTCCTGCCCCATGCCTGCTCCAGCCTGCATGCAGCTCTCTGTATTGCAGAATATATTTGAACAATCAAACTTAGGAGTTATTATTTTGCTTTCCATTGTCCATCCTTATAAAAGCACACATCTTTCACTGGGTTCCCTCTTCCCTGAAATCAGATTACTTCTTTTTTTTAAGTTTGTAATATTGTTTACCATTTTCAGTGGAAAGTGCCCTGTAATTTAGGTGGAAAATCTAAAATCATTACTACATCTCTGGATGATGCAACATACCATAAATAAGGATGATTTCTAAAACAGCTATAATCATCACTAGGCAATACGCACGAGAATAAGAACAGGTAAATAATGAATTCATTAATCTATTTAACTAAAAATCTATTGTTAACCAAAGTTATTAATCAAACCTTTAGCTAGTGGTCAATAGAAAAACAAACAAAATGCAACCCCACCCCCACCCCCAAACTAGCTCCACAGTATTTCTTTGAAAGTAATCCATTAGAAACACAGAATATGAACTTTTAGCAAAAGAAAAAACCCAAGAGCCATGAACAGCAAAACCCCCTACAAATGAAAAACATTTATAAAACAAGTATGGCAGAACACCAACAAAACCCCCTCATATGGATGCAGCCAAATAGATTTAACGATGTTACTAGCAGTAACAGTATGCAATAAATGCTTCTTAATGCATAGGCATTATTTTTCCCCATTTACAGAATATGACTGAAATTATACATATTTCAGGAGCAAAATACTTGTAAGTCTCAAAGTCATGATCTGGATTATTAGAAACACAGATAAGGTAAACAAAGTTAATGCTGTTCTTTAAGTAATATCTATAACTTCCCTGTTATTGAGTTATTTCTTTTAACAATATAGGTGTTTTTGATGCTATGTGTCTGAACTGAAGACTTTAGATTCTTTATTGTTCTCCATTTTGATGAAAAAAATTGAATTTGGGTCTGTTATATTGAGTTTTGTTCCGTAAATATACTGAAATCATATTTTTGTTAGAAACTATCAATAAATCCAGTATAAGAAAAGTAATAAGATACAAATATGAGCAGGACCTTTGCAAAGGAAATATTGCAGAGAGTGTGCCCATAAAATATATTAGGGAGTGTGTTTTCTCCCTTGTGTTTGAAGAAGATACAGAAGGAATTTCAGGGAATCGTGCTATTTTTAATACAGATACAACACATGGAATTGGACGACTAACTGCTGGGAGGAAATATTCTAGAAAATGATCAAAAATGAGCTGCTAATGTATAGATTGTCTTAAAAGGCCATTATTTATTGGTTTGGAAGTTTGTTTTTAAGTAACACATTTTACCAGTGTAAGGCATCTCACTCCAAAAAAATGACAGTGTGTACACATACAGCTCTACCCAGGCTCCACATGTGTGCATGGATTCGTGTGTGTAAGTAAACACGGGCACACACGTGGTTATCTTGTGTGCACGTGTGCACATCATTGCACAGATGGGTTTGTATTTTTATGTGATTTCTGTTAATCTACAAAAAGATTCGCCACCACAAGATCTGGGAAAAACAAGGGCTGATGAGAGGGTGGAAATATTAAAGGCAGCAAACGAGGTGTGGAGTGTCCCACAAAGTGAAGTTAAAGGCAAAAAGAAAACAGCTGTACTTGCTGCCTGTGAGTCCCACCCCACAGAACTAACATGCTGCATTTTTATAGTTGTAGCTGTGCCGTAAATAAGGATTTTGGTATGCAAGGAAGGGTCTGTAGACTCCAGTGTACAGCTGCAATGGGCATAAGAAACCCAGAAAGGCTCTCCAAAATGTATGCGTCTCTTGCTGTTTACCGAACAATCTCCAGGGTGGTACAGGGGAGGAATTCTTCTGACATCATCTGGTTTTGTCTACATTTTATTAAAAAACAATTTACATTCAGCAATGGGAGCTGTCTTAAAGACCTATTGTCTTCCCTTGTTTCCAGCAGCATCAATGGCTCATTCCTGCTCTTACTGAACTTAACAACCTCGGGCTCCAGCTTTGTACGGCAGCTCAGGGCTGGGAGGAATGCGCGAGGCGGCTCCCGGGGATCTGCACCTGACACGGAGATCACACAAGGCAGCACCAGCACTCACTGATTTCAGACACCCCACAGCAGTTCAACCTCTGGAGCGCTATTGTTGTTTGTGTTTTTCTTTTACACATCACACACATGAGCCTTATGACATAGACAGTGTTTTTTGTTTTGAGGTGGATGAAAAAGTCCCTTTTTTTCCCTTGAAACAAGTATTCAGAAGTAATATTTGCAAAATAGCCTTAAATATGTGACATATAGTGTTATAGTGTTGTTTACAGAACATCGCTTGTTCTGTATTTGTTTTACTGGTGGGAATATACACTATTATTTAGAACTACACAGAATTAAACCTTTTCTATAATGCAAAAGAATGTTATAGTAAATATTTTTAACTAAGAAAGGTCATGACTAAGTTCAGGTAATTCTAATATAGTTTATAGGTATTAAAATTATTAGGCTGTTTATTGTTTTCATGATGTGCACAATTTCAATTGCCATCAAGCATTACAGGTTTGATCCATGCCCTGCTGCTGGTAAAGGACATTTTTGCCTTCCCTCCCTGCTGTCACTCTCTTCCCTTCCCCCTCTGCCCTTTTTTCCAGTGTCCAGATTCAGGTCAGTCTCCAGCTGCTTTGCATTTTTTGCTTGATAACAGAATTAGGACCTTAAAAGTCTTCTTTCAATTTTCCAGTGTAAATGCACTGTTCTTGCTTTTTGTTTGGGTTTTTTTTTTGTGGGGGGTGGGGGGTTGGAAATGTGTGGGGTTTTTTGTTGTTGTTTAAGATTTCTAGCTTTTTGAAAGAAGTTTCCTTTAAATTCTTAACTAATGGTAAATGAAAAAAAAAAAACAAAGGAAAGAAAAAGATCTATAATGTCATGTGGTCAAATTGCAGGTAGAACTGATCAAAACTTGGCTTTGACTTATTGGGCCATGAAGAACATTGACCTAAGGAATGATTTAAAGCATTTTGTCGGTTCCTGATACTGAGATGCCTTAGAAAGCAAGATGGGCTGTGCTAGTGCAGGGCATTCTTCAGGGTCTCCCAAACCTGAACCTACAAGGAAGAGCCAGGCATCCAAGAAGAGTCAGCTCCTGGGGGGAAAAAAAAGGCAGTAGCCAATAAAAGAGATTGATATAGCTGGGTTTTTAAGAGGTTTTTTGGGAACTGGTTGTAATTGTAACAGACATTTTTACTGAAAGGGACCAATTTGATTCCTGCACAGATTTCCAAAAAGTCTAATTAGAAAGGGGTGACCAAAAGTACACTTTCCAAAGATACAAGGTAGAAGCTTATACAAGTTTTTTACTACTTTTACTGTTAAAAGAAACAATCCCTTTCCCCTTAAGACCTTGCCCCTTGTGATATGTGATGAATAAGTAATTTGATTTGTGGGATTTTTAAAAAAATATATCCTTTAATAAAGGATTTCATTTAAATAAAACTAAGACTCCAAGGATAACACATGTAACACTTGGGTAACAGATACGATTTTCTGTGATAAACTTAGAGCCCTGGAAAGAAGAAATGTTGCTTGACATTTCAGAAGATAGGGCGATTTTTAAACCTAGGGTGAGTTTTTTCAAAATACAGAGAAAAAGATGCAGGGGGGTGTGTGGTCTGTTTGGAGATAATTTATTGTCAAGGCAGTGCATTCCAAAAAGAATTACCAACACTCCCATGTCAGACCAGGCATTGCCAATCCTTCAGCTGCTCCCTACATAACGGCCAACATTGCCTGAGTAGAGCAAAGGGTTTCTGAGGAACTAGACATGGACAAGCATTTCTTTTCCTCCTGGATTAAATATGTAGCATAAACAAAAAGGATAGAAAACAGCTTTTTCGAGGCAGCTCAGGTTTTCCCTGTGTTAGGCTTATTTCTCTCAGAGGTTAGAAAAGGACCCTGAGCCAGCTTGTGCCTGAGGCACAGGGCACCACAGAGAGAGCAGCTGGTGCCGGGGATGCTGCTCCCCTCTCCCCAGAGCCTGAGCCTTGCAGAAGCTCTGGTCCTTAGAGCAGCTCTGTAAATGCTTTGGCTTTCCTGGTGCCAGAGCAGCTTGGAAATGAGGGAGGTGTAAATTATTTTCCTAAATTTGACTTCTCTTTTTTTTTCCTCCCAGCAGGTCTTGGCTGAACAATTTGACCAGCTTTAGCCATTTTGCAGATAGTCAGTCATTCCAATTTGTAAATGACTTTATATTTAGCATTACACTTCTTCATCAGGGTGTGCAGCTGATTTCCTTCTTTCTGAAAAAAAAGAGTCCCAAATCACACTGAAATCAAAGTAACATCAACATTTGTGCCCGTTCCTCAGAATTTCAGTTATGATTTTGAAAAAATAAAACTTGGACTAAAGCCAGCTTTTTCAGATTTCTAGAACTAAACCAATGATAAAATTTTATTGAAAGTTTTAGATTGTTTAGTTTTTCTGTGAGGCTTTTTTGTTTGTTTGTTTTGGTTTTGTGTTTTAAAATAAAAATATGTATCTACATACAGACATCTGGGTTTACTCAGTGGCTGGAAGCATAACAGACCTAACAACATGGGAAGGCTCATGTCTTAGTATCTTGTAACTTATTGCAAATTGAGATAAGAAATCTCGCACCAATGGAAAAAAAATCTTTACTAATTAGATTTCCAGTTAAATTTTGCACACTGAAGAATATCTTATTTTTCAGACATAAATCCAAACTTTGCAGTTCTGGATCTCCTTTCCTCTTCATCATGTCTACCCACACTTCTGGATGAGCAGATTTAACATCGCTCTGAGGTAGTGGCTTTCCTCCTTGATCTTCTTAGCTTAAACACTGAAATAGTGAGGCAGCTGTGTCCTCTGCCCAGCACAGATTATTAACTCTTCCAGCACCCAGAATCCTAAAATGCCTCTTAGTGTCTTACCCCCGAGTCACAAAAAATGTCCCCAGCACTGAGTGACAAACAAACCCATCAGGGTCTACATGAGCTGTCACCTCACCAGCAACCTCTGTGCTCTGCATATTCACCAGGATGGGATGTTAGCAGGAAATTTCCAACTGGTTTTGTTTGAATGGTTTTTGGTTTCATTATAATATGTTAATAAAATACAGTAAGTCTGCTAAAGAAAAAAGTGACTTTGAAGGCTTCAAAGCTTTTCCGCAGGCCAGTGGCTGACATCAGAGGCAATATGTGTAGAGATGACAGATATGGATTTGGATTTAGGAGCGGGAGTGCAGTCTTCAGTGATGTCCCAGTTGCATGCAAAGGCAGCTCAGTTTGGGGGTAGTTAGGAGAAACCCGTTATTTCACTGGTCAAAAGGACTTCCCTCAGTGTTAAGTTGTATCATTGTATGCAGAGCTTTTATTTCGGACTTCGTGCACCCATTTTTCCCCTGCTTGCCTAGGAAAATATTCACAAAGGTTCCAAAGCTCAATCCAGGGGAGCTCTGTAACATGGAGGACTGATAATATGAAACATTTTCTTTTGCCTGAATTTGAAGTGTTTCTGCAAAAAACATGGATGAACTGTTCCTGCACAGCTCTAAGTATACTGTACAGTTTGGATACCTGATTGATGAGCAGCAGGGAAATGATTCTGTTGATGTGCAAAGGCTGAGACAGTTTGATAGGAGTAGCATCACTCCATGCATTTCACCTGTGAGTAGCCCTTGGTGGGCTGGCAGCTGTTGGGCTGGCAGCAGGCAGCAGGCAGCCAAAACCTGGCGCAGGAGCATGGTAGCCCTCGATTGTGGTGTTATGCCTGTAGTAGGAGGCTGCCTGTTAAGTGAATTGCACCCTGTGTGCTGCATAAGGGATCCTGTGCTTACCAAGTCAAGGAACTGCCCCTGTGTACAGCCAGCTTTCATTCTCTCCTGATACAGCTACGCTCTCAGGAAAATCCTTTGTTGTGGGGAAGAAAGTACGAAGCTAACCAGCAGAGCTGGTACACCACAAGAGGAGGTGTATGCATACGATGGTCAGTGTTTAGATAGCCCTTTGCTGCCTAGGAAGAAACTCTGCTGAGGGACTGAACAAAGTATATAATACAGGCAACCTCTGTTCAACTCATCCCTCAAGAATATCCCTACCTTTCAGTGCATGTTTAAGTCCCAATAGCTGATGTGTATGCTGACAGCCACAGTGCTGCCTGCCTGGGTAGGTATCCTCCCTGTGCTTCTCTGCCTCTCTACCCACACTGTCCTGCCATCCATCTGGGGGGCTACAGCCACAGTTCACTAAGTGTTTGATTAATGTTAAGCAAATAAAGTCAATCTCTGATATGGGACACAGATTGTTGAATGCTCTATCATCAGGTCTCAAATTCTGAAAAGACATTGGACTCATTTGACATAGACAATAAAGGCAGTAATGACACATAATCTGGGAAATATATATATATATTTAAATACAGTAGCAGATGCAGGGCTGACTCAAGTCTTCCCAGTAAGAACAGGCAAAATTCAATTTTTCAGTCACAACAGAGCAGTTTCTTGGCATCAGTCCTCTTCGATGACTCAGAGCACCAAGGCTGAATGTATTCCCATAGCCCCACTCTGCACACACATCCCTACTTTACTTTCCTCCTACCCTGTTTCCCATTTGCATCAGCATTCATCCAGAGTTGGTGGCAGGAGCACCACAGTGCATGGGGGACAAGAAACATGGCCATTTCCCAGCCTCACCTCTGACATCCTCACCTGGCTGAGAAGTTTGCTTTGTGCAGAACTCCTCCCTGCCCAGAAGCACAGGCTGCCTGATACTTGCATGTGGGCAATATGGGCCAACCAGAGTCATGGCTCCAGGCTTCTCACATGGGCCTGGGGCTTTGCAAGCCCCTTCAGACCCTGGCCCTAGTGAAAAGCTTGATTTACTCACTCCTGCATGTCATCCTGAATCCATCTGGCTTCTCTTTGACTTGTAAGCCTTGCAGGCTTAGAAGAAGATGCTTCTGTCACTGCAGGGCTGAGAAAACTTCCTTTTTTATATACATCCACATGGCATTTCTCATTAGTAATCACCCAGATAAAACTCACAGCAGCCACAGGGCTCTGTATCAGGGCCATCTTCTAGGACTTTGATACCCCAGAGGCAGCTGCCTGATCTTTAGGTCAGTGAAATAATTGCGACTTTTTTGGGATTGTAGCTCTGCTTGCTCTTGGGAAAGGAGAAGCAATGGGTACCTCACCTCCAGACAGGAGATGGGAGAAGGTCCATTGTTCAGATGGCACCAGGAGGGCAGGAAAAGCGAGCTTCAGTAAGACACAGTAATTACTCAGTCTGGCTGTACCACTTCCTGCAAGAACCTACTTCTTCCAGCAAAGACTGTTAAGTTTTATTCCCAAGCAGTTTAGCAAAATGAGGATTATTTTAAGCCTACAAGAGTGTTTCCAGATTTGATTCAGTGAAATTTATTTAAAAAATATGAAAGGTTAAATGGCTGATTATGTTTCCTCTCCTGAGATGAAAATGCCGCACACACAAGTGAATGCATCACAGTCATTCTTCCTGCCTGTGTGTTTTCCAAGGACCATAAGAAACTCCTGCTAAAAGTCACCAGGCATTGATCTCTGCAGGAAGGGCCAAGATAGACTGCACTTGTTTTCTTTCCTGTTCCTCCCCATTCCTTCCCTTCCCTTCCTTTCCCTTCCCTCCTACACGTGTAATCAGTCATGGGCTGAGCCGATGGGGGTGGGTGGGTGGTCCCACTCTGCTATGCAGGTAGTGCCATGGGTGTTCCCTGTGGCATTTCTGGGGTAACTGCAGGGAGGGGAGAAGAGATATGGAGGACTTAATGGCCTCCTTGGCTCCCTTCTTGCCTCCCAGGGAAATCTTTTTTCCTTCCAGCTGAATTTTTTCCTTCCAGTTTGGGAATGTAGGTCTCATTAATGAGATTAATGGGAGCTGACTGTATGTACAAAGAGGACAATAGGTCCCTAAGAAGAACCATGCCTCCTTTGGGGAATGTCAATACAAATGGGAAAGAAGTGGATTTGTTGTGGTCTTTTTAGATGCCAGAATACCACCAGAACAACAGCATAGCGTGGAGGTTGCTGGCAGCCCTCGTAATGGGGAATAATTACTGATGGTCAAGGAGTTCTGCAAATGTCTGAGGGTAAAGGTTGGTGCCCCTATGGCTACTCAGCTAATAAGACATTTGCAGGTAAGAAATTTGCTCTATGAATGCCATGTTCATAATCAGAAGGTAAAAACAGAGTTGGGACATTTTTTATGGGTAGCTTGGGTAGGTGGGTCAGATTCAAACCTCCTTTTCTGTTTGTTTGGTTTTGGTTTGGTTTTTTTTTTAATTTTTAAAAAAAAATCTTTTGCTTTCCTGTCCAGAGGAAGAAGTGCCTTAGTAAGACACAGCTGGCAGATTTTTCTCAAGATCCCTCAAAACCAACAGAGAAGAATCCTTCCACAGTATGATATAACAAAACTCCAGACAAACTTCTTGTTGTCTTCATGGGTCCCAAATTTTCTCCCAGGATTTGCAATCTGGTCTTCCTTCCCAGCCCTCCTGGTTGCCATCTCACTTTGGAGCAGAGGGGACCCCACTCCCTGAAGCTGGCTGTCCAGTGTTTCAGTAAAAAATATCTGCCACTAGTCCAATACAAAACTGATCACTTCATTTGGCTTTTACAGCATCAAAACACACCTGTCCTAGCCAGAATATTAAATAAGACCTCCCTTTGGTTAGCTTAATGTTTAAAGAAATGTCATTTTCTACTAAAGATGAAGTGAAATTTTGTCATTTCAAGCTTATACCAAGCTGGCTTTATTAGAAAATGAAGTCTACATTTGAATGAGAACCTATTACTTCTTTTAGTCCCTGCTGAGCTGTTGCAAGTAAATATTATATACATTATTAGAAGAGATGAGGAGACCAGAGAGATTGGCTTCTTGATCAAGGTTATGCTGTACTCATTATGCATCAGCACATCTGGAATGGTCCAGTAGTACCATGAGAATTCCTAATGCCTTAATAAGACTTACACCTCCTATAATTGCATTTGGCTGATTAACTTTCATCCAGCTGGTCTTAGCTGCATAAAAAGGTATTTTATAAGCTCGTTATACAGAAGTAAATTCTGAACATCTTTGGCATATATCTTGCCAACTTTTATTCTGACTTGAATAACTCACTTTCTGGCAGCTTTTAGCACAGATGAATTTAAAATATCCATCACAAACATTAGCCCCCTTGAGCCTGAAACTTCCAGATGTAGAGTCATGACCATATGCCACAAAGAGCTACTACATAAATTTTTAGTATTAGTTATTTTAATATTCAGCCCTAGCTATCTTTCCCTACTTTTAGTGAAAGTTCAGCATTTACAAGAGTATAAAAAATTGCAAAGCTAGAGCTGTGGCTTTCTAAGGGTTGTGGTTTTAGCTTAGATGCTTTTGTTCCTGCAGCTGAATGCTTTCCAGATTGCAGCAGAGTCTGTTTGCTCTTTGAGGAGCGAGGAAAGAATCCACACATTCCCTACCAGTTTAAAAGGAGACCCCCCCTCTTTGTTGCACAGCAAACAAGGCAGCTGGGGGGTCAGCTCTGCTTCTCCTGCCATTAGGTGTCACTGCAGTAAATGGAAATTACTGACAAACTGTTTGAAAAGAGGAACCATTGCCAAAGGAGGAACCAAAGATTATTCTGTGAGAAAAGAAAGAAATATATTTACAAAATAAAAGATAGCTGTATTCTAGACCTAGGCTTCATTGCAAGTTTTTTTAACAAAACCCAATTTTATTTTCTTTTCCTTCATAGTCCCCTAAATGGTTTGAAAGTGCAAATACCCTAAACACTTCCAGAAATTATTTAAAGATTTTGTTGCAAAGTCATAACCAATGTACATTCCAAATATATAAACAATTCTTTTATCTGTTTCATATAATTCAGTTATTTTATTGAAACTGGGAACATTGTGCAATACAAAGAGTTCATCTGGATATACGGTCTGTATTCCCAAGTCTGTAGATGGGAAAAGAAAGAGCAGATAGAGTAGTCAAAGTATTTCAGAGTCTAGTTCTCCAACTTCACTTTTAACAAATTATTTCCTTTTACTTTCACACTGAGGTTTTTAGCTTTTGTCATCAAAGTACCAGAAAACCCTGTAACATACTGTTGATTTTTTGTTTGTTTTGTAAGATTTGCTAATTGCTGCCATCACAATCACCTTGATTCATTTTATGTTTCCATAGCCATAATTCACACTGAATATATTTACTGTTGTTGTTAAGAGCAGATATTTATGCTTTTAACAGCTGTCTTTGTTCTACTCATGATTCCCTCTTATGTGGGCTGATTTTACCCCCATGTGTCTTAGACTCCAATTTGTGCCAAAGCCATATTTTGCTCCCTTCTTCACCTCACTCCCCCTTTGAAGCACAGACCCAGAACCCTCCAGCACAACTTTTAATCTGCATGCAAGGATCAGGCCACAGGGGGTGTCAGGGGAAGCTCCTGTATTCCTGAAGAACACTGAATCTGGTGATGATTGCCAAGCCACTTGTCAATTAAACACAACCATTGTAGCTCTGAAGAGCCAAAACGAGGAGTTTTCAAATAATTTCATTTTAATTAGGCTTTCCAGTTGCAATAAAATATGTTGTGCTTACACTATTATATATATTTTATCAACAGAAGTAGTTAGTCCTGAAAATGTTATTTCAGTAAACAGCCCTCTTCCCTCATCTACCCACTCTCCATGCAAAAAAATCATACAATGGAAACATCTGGGTTATTGCTCAGTGCCGTCCATCCTCTGCTGGCTCTGCTCAGGCCAACTCCTGCTCTCACAGGATCACACCAAACTTGTCCATTGAACTGTCCAGATTAATTTTAATCACCACAGCCTTTTGCAACTCTATACCCAATTATTTAATTTATTTGATTGCCCAAGGTTCTTACGTAGTAAGAAGGCTCATGTATATGCATTAGATCATGGTTTTACTTTTGGACCTAAGGGATAAAAGAGAATGCAGAAGTCTGTGGTTCATTCTCTCTATGTTTCTGTCACTGCAACCAGATTGATCTTCATAACCTGCTTCATCCACATGATCCAAATCAGTGTCTAGAAAGATTCACAAGTCCTGAAATATTTTTTTCTTCTTGAAAAGAGCCTCACTAATGACCGAATGTTAAAAATCAAAAAAGGCAGACTTGTAAAAAAGTTAAAATAGTAAATATTTTTGTGACACAGGGACACGTTTTCATTCTATATGCATGCATATGTGTATATATATAAATATATATATGCATAATATATTTTACATATATTTTAAAACATACACACTTTATACATATATACACATGCATATTTATGTATGTTCCTGCATGTACACATTTTTCACATTTTAATTTTAATGTTAAGTTTATTTTTGCATTAAATAATTTAACTACTCTCCTACTGTAATGGCATACATTTTGGAAGATGAAGACAAACTGCTTAGACCTTGAAAAACACATGGGCTACTCAGATAGATGGCATCTGGGAGGGCTCTGAACTCCCTCAACATTCTATAGGGAAAAACAGAGCCAGGTGCATTTCTTCCTAAATCAAATTAGCTGGAAGATGCCACATCCAATTGTAGTAAATTGATGTGAGAGTTTGTGATGTCTATAGCAGATCTTACAACAAAGGTCAACGTGCAGAGACATAGACAACAGGCTGGTATACAGCAACTTGTAGTGGGGCTGTTGTAACAAAAGCAAGGAAGATGTAAAATGAAATCAATTTTTAATATAGGAAAAATACAGTCTTAATGATACATTTTAATTAGCCCAAGTCAATAATTTATATTGTTAAAAATGTTAATATAAAACAGTGTTTGACAGAGGTATTTTGAGACACGTGATTACAAGATAATTTTTGCTTTAAAAATATATATATTTAATGAAATCAAGCTAGAGAATAAAATAAACCTGAATTATATGGAGAGGGAAGGTTGGAAAAGAAAACAGGTGTGGTTATCTAGTACATAAACTTATGGAAAAAATACTGACATATGTCAAATTTATCTATCATTGTCATAATTTTTAAACATTCTGCTTGACATCAACAAGTTTATATCATGCATTATGACACTTAATTATCCCTAAATTTATTTAATTAACTTCACAAGACATCTAAAGTAATTCAAATATTTTCTTAAATAAATTATGAGAAAGCAGCAGCTAAAGGGAGGATACATATATGTTCTACTCAGACAATTACAGTTGCAGGAATGGTGAGGTAACAAAGGCAAACACTTAAATACTTATATAAAACTGCCTGTACAACTGTAAATAAAATCTTAAATCGAGAGAGAGAGAGCAAGAGAGCTTTTTTTTTTTTACTTTATCATGTAAGTTTTCTCCAAAGGTTTCTTATGCAATGAACAAAATAAATACTTATTAAAAATTTGCTTTTTTATGTATCTTAATCCCCAAGCATTATTTACCACACATTGTTCAAAATCTGAACTGAAGGCATTTGCTTTGTGATTGCTTTTATGCAGCTTTCATCTCAGTGCCTCAGTGCTTAAAAAATATCCATGGATTTCTTTGCCATATCTAAAAAAGCCCTCAGACGATATCATCATTCCTATCTTGAAAATGACAACTGAGACTGAAGTCAAAATTGTTAAACGTGGGTGCCCAAGCTGAAGCTTTTTGCAGGGTTTTTTTAGCACTTTAAATGCACACTGTCCAAATCAAGTCTGCTTCCATATTATCTGTGATTTGTCCTTGAATTTCGTGCCACTCTTTGGGTACTTCAACATGCCAAAACCAAGCCAAGGCATGTCACAGTTTGGATGTGCAGCTTTGTGACTTTTCTCCACAGCAGAAAGGCCTTGGTGAGGAGCTCCCTTCAGGGCTCACTCAGCCCATCTTTGAGGGGTGCAGCATGGTCAGATGAGATACTCCAAGGAGCCAACCTGCCCTTCCCACCCACTGACATCAGTAACACTGGGAATCCACTGTTTCTTCATAACTCCAAAGCAGGCAAAAAGAACTCAAATAAAACCACAAATACTGAGTGTAATGAAAAACTCGAAGCTGATCAGCCCATTACATCCATTCCTTGGCTTGGACAATGGAGAAACTGCCAGCAGTGGTCAGAGCAGCACAGCCCTTTTGGACCGTGGGTACCCCGTTTTTGTTCACCTCCACTATTTAACCAAGTTGGTATTTTTTCAGTAATTTTTGAGTCAGGTTGTGGGAGGCTGGGGCTTCATACATATTTTTAACTTGTGGATTTGAATAGTTTAGCTATGTTTGTGTTTTAAAAATGCTGCTGCAGCAAAGATGAGAGAACTGCACTTTGCATTTCAAAATACCTTTCAGGGAACCGGATGACTCAGAGAACTGGGAACAGGATCCGTGTCCTTTTACCCCTTCCCTGCCAATTCTGATTCAGGCAGGCCAGTAGTGGACAAAAAGTCACTCTGGGTGTGTGTCACCACAGCAGGGTGAAGTGCACTGGGGACTCCGTCCTTCCCCCTAATGGCCACACTCTCCTATCATACCCCGTTCCCTCCCGCACCCACAGCCATTATATTCAGAACAACAACACAGAGGCCAAGAGGTGAATGAGCCTGAGAGTTAAATTACCTCTCAGCTACAGAGAGTAATTCTCCTAGACAAGAGGGAATGCACTGATGCAACAATAACACTGTAAGTTCTCCCTGTTCCTGGTTATCGTCCTGAAGGCAGATACTCCCTTGTTTTTCTTTTTACTGTAGGAGATGTGTCATCTGCTGACTTGAGTACAGCAGTGACAGTAAATAAGATGGTGAGGGGCCTGCATCTGCCGAGAAGTGAAAATGTAAAACCCCCAAGTTCTGTGTAATGCATGGTCCATTAGATATGGGTAAAATCTAGGTGAATGAAAAGGTTCATGGATGTAATGGGACCAGACCCGCAGACAGCTTCTTCAAGCCTGTGGTGCAGTCCTACGGCTCATCCACAAAATGAGAGCCTGCCCTGAGAATCTGGGAATCATGCTTGGACTTGGGTGCTCTGAGAAATCAAATTTCCTTGTAAGAGAGCCAGAGGAGTCTGAAGCAGCTGAGAAGTGGCTCCTGCCTGACACCAACAACCTGACACCAATGCATTCTATCATGTGCAGCCTGAATAAAGTCATGGCCATTACCTACCAGGTGTGGTGGGGTAATCAGGAGGTGCCAGCAGCCAGTGCTGTCATCACTAAGTTCTCACCTACACAGATTAAGTAAAAAATAATTCTAAATGCCACAAGGTCATGAATTTTTAGAACATACAATGTATTTTTATTTCAGCAGAATCTCTACAGCAAACTTTGACAGCAGTGGCCATATTTTGCAGAAAACCTGGGTCAAAAGCTATGGAAAGAAAGAGCCTACAGTCCTGCATAGTGCTGGGAACCTTGGCTTGCAGCACAGCATCCTCCTGGCATGGGAACATCACCCATACACCGGGCTGATTTTTCATGGGGTTATTAGGAGCATTTTAGAAACAGATTGCAGCAGCTATGGAAATCAAACTGGTTGCCTTACACCAGATGTTTTGCCCTGACAGCTCATGCACATACTAATAATGCTGTCCTTATGCATGCTGAGGAGGAACGATAATGTTGAGGGGGAATGGTCTCAAACAAGACACTGGAATTTCTTCCACATGGCAGCAGAGCCTTAGTGTTATTTGCAACTTTTATGCATTAGTGCTCTGGTATCTCTGTCTATACAAAAATGTGGAAGAATAACTTTTCTGCCTGGCTTCCTGAGGAAATGAAGTTCATTGCAGTAATGTTGCTGGCATGTCCATCCGGGTCCTTCTTTATCCTTTCTACAATAACTTCTGGGACCCTTGCCTGATTTCAACCAAGTTTGATCAATAACAGACTCAGAAGTAATTATGTTTCCACACATTGCGTGAAAATGGACAGGTAAATAACCCAAATTATCCCCGCCTCTTAGAGAAAGGCTGTAGCTTGAATTCACGCTGGAGAATCCATGTCAAAAGAAATACCTTGCCAATGCCCAACACTGGAAAAAGGTTTAGTCAGACACTATGCCTTCTTAGAAAGAAAGGAAGAAGCACAGGTAGCACAGGGAGAAGAGGGAGAGGTGAACTGGAGGAAGATGGGATGTGGCTCTGGCAGAGTGAGCGAGTTGTTAGGTAGGTTCAGCCGAAGAGTATCGACAGCAGTAATTGCGTGTGCTACACTAATTGCAGAAACACAAAATAACCAGCTGTGAATGAGACTGTTCCACACTGACTCCTTTGCATTTATTAGATTGTGCATGGAAATTAGCAGGTTGGTTTTTAACAGCATGAAGATCCAAGCCGTGACACAATGAGACAATAAGAGACACTGAGATGACGTCTTCTTGAAGGTGACTTCCTCTGAAGCAGTGACATTCAGGTACAAGAGGTGACACGATTTCTTTGATGCCTTTCTGGGACTTTGACTAAAACTGAATTAGTCTGTCTATATTTAACAGTTATGAGAGTTGAAGTATATTCCATGATGGTTAAACCATGCTCAGGGAGAGCACAGCTGCATAAAAGACCTCCTAGAGGGCTTACATACGGAGCAGGAGAGAGTAAAAACAGGAAGCAAAAATTCTTCTCATGCTGATACATAGTGCAATTCTTACACGAACCTGTGTTTAGTGCCCTTTTACAGTGGCTGAATATGCATTAATCTCCCAAAAATATTTATGCTAGGACAAGCACTTATTGTTGAATACTTGGAAGTGCACACCTACTAAATAAAATCCAATCAGTATTTCTGAAAGGTTTCAGGCTAATGATAAGCATTTTCTAGGAGCATTTTCCAATAACACTAACTGTTGTCATTAAAAAGAGACACTTCAATCAAAATACACACCCACAAATTCTCCATGCCTTTATATATCTTCTAATGAAAAAAGATCAGGGTTTTTGGAAATCAGAACTTTTCACTTTATAGCTTTTATCAAAAATGATGGAGAAAAACAATAAAGAAGACCTGCCCACTTGTCTGCCCAGAAATTTTATTTAAACAAAAATTGTGATTATTTCTAGCTTCTAATTTTAATTGTATATAGATTTTATCTTAGTGTCAGATGTGGAAACTCAGTTTTATTGCTGACTGCTGAAATCAAGAGAAAGAATAAAAAAAATTAGCAAGTGGTTGTGGTCAGATCAAGAAATCAAACAAAGCCTTTCATAAATCGATTATAATTCTGAATGCTGCTTATTGAGGTTGAATTCTGATCTTTGTTTTCAAGATTTAGACAAATCCGTTCTAGCAGAGGATTAAAGATTTTTTTCTCTCTGAGGTCAATGGCAAAATTTCAATGGCTAATCAGATGCTGGACCTGAATCAATACAGGAACCAAGCCTCATCTCCAGGTTATTAAAGGAGTTGTGAATTTTCCATCTTACAATTTTACTATAGGAACCTTTTCTTTCTGCATTTTTTGAAAAATTCTGATCAATTCTGCTCCCCCTTGAAAATTCAGATGCATTTGGTGAAGCATTGTGCTGAAACAGAGCATATTTATTGACAATGAAATGAGAGCAGTACACTTCCAAGCAATTTAAAAATAACTCCCTTCGATTAGTTTCAATGCAAGGATGATAGCACAGAGGATAATTTTTCTGTTGTAGTAAATTATTTATGTGAAAGTTGTTTTCCTTTTAACAAGTAAATCTTCCTAGACACAATTGCATTAGGTCTCTTGAATTTCATAATGGGGTTATCAACGAATGCACACAGAGTTTCAAGGTAAGCCTCAAGTGCAGTTATGTTCATGCAATGTAGGAAATCAACTGCCACATTTCCATGGGCACAGAGCCCTTCCATGTCCCTTCCCCAGTGGGGGAGAGAAAATCAGAACCTGCTGCTGCAGGGGTTTTGGTTTGGGCTTGTGTGTGTTCAGGTGTATCACTTGTCCTTTGTGAGAATGTTTGGTCAAGCTGTGGGAACACATTACAGCTCTTGCAGTGAGAGCAGCACGTAAGACTTGACTGGGGCTCTGTTGGGAGCTCCCTTGTGCCAGGAGCCCTTTGCCTGAAGACTTCACCCATGTAGCTGTGTCACCTCAAGCCTAAAGATTCTGCCAGGACTTGATGGAAGGGGACAGGGAGAGCCCCATCTCCCAAGTTCCACACCAAACCCCAACCTTCAGGCATCCTGGTCCCTCAGGGGATAGCTGATAGCCTCTGCATCAGCTATCAATATCTATGTACCTGTTTCAGCACTGGTTTTTTTTTTGTACAGCTGGAATTTCAATATCCTGGTTTTATTGCCACACGAAAAAAAAAATCTTGTCTTTCTTCAGATGTCCCTTTCATCTTTTTATGTATGAATGGATGATACAGGGGTAACAGGCCCCCACTAGACTTAGTATTTGGTCCTCTGTGAGATATGTAGCAATATATGACACTGGAAGGAGCAGGATACTCTGCAGGCCAATTATTCAGACAATGCAAAGCCAGGCACATTTTATTTTCATATCTTCCTCTGACATCTTTAGATGCATGTGAGCTCTCTGTGCAGTGCCAGGGATTAATTGAAAGCTGCCCAATTCATATGGCACTTGTGTAACTCCTGCTTCTTGCGACATAAAATAATGTGCCATCACAATCAAACAGATATTATACACATCAAGCAAGAGCCTTGTCTAATGCTAAACACTGGTGGCCTGTTAAAGGATACTCAGGGAAGAGTGAAGCCCAGACTGGCTACAGAGAAGAATGGGGAGGGTTTTGACTGCCTTTGCTTTACAAATCAGCCATTAGGAAAAATCAGACTTCTTGATAAGGGATAGCATTTTCCTGGGCACGTGACCTGAGAAAAATTATGCCCTTCAGAGAGGAGAACAGGAGGGAAAAGGTCAGGAAAACACCAGAGTCTGCTTAGAGGACCAGTTTGCCATCCAAGGGAGCCCAACAGTACATGCAGGTCAGGACCATGAGCAAAGAGAAGGGACAATGTCAGGGGAGCCCCACAAAAGGAACTCCCAGCTACTATACTTGAGCAATGCCCAGGTGGAAAACCATACAGCAGCCAGGACCTGCTCTGACATTCAGATGAACTTTGTGAGCACCCTGGGTTGTCTTGGCCACTGTTTTCATGCATATCCACCGAATGTCTTGGTGTCTACCACAGCAGAATAAATTTCTCTTTCTGTTCCTGACTGTTGCTTACTTGCCAGTGGGGCCTCGAGGTGGCTGAAGAGACCCAGATTCTGCCATTTCTCAGGAAGCAGACAACTTCATGCAAGGTGGAGAGGTGAGAGAACCCTGAGTGGACCCTGAGAAGGTGTTCAAGTGATAGCCCAAGCAGTGCCAGACCCCATTCCCTGGCAGGGTCCAGGAAGTCTCCATTCCCCCAGAATGTCCTGGCAAGGAGCTAGAGGAAAATGCCAGGCATGCAGATGCAAGCATGACCATGCAAGTAGCCACATCCAAGAACATTACATCTTACATGCCAAATCCTAGCACTTTGGTAAATGCAGCTTAGCTGTTTTCCACTTGGAAAATACCTGAGCCCATTTGCTGTATGGTAGCCCTGAATCTTGCCCTTTTTCTGACTGTGAACAACCGTATCTTCTGCTGAGCAAGGAAAGCACAGCCCAGCTTTTTTTCTGTACTACTGCTGAGAGGTTCCTAAAGTGGGAGGGGAGTGCTGTGTACCTAGTTTACAAGTATAGAAAGTACTACATCAATTAGCTGAATAAGCAGGTATTTATCTCAGTTCTGCACTGTCAATGAATTCAGAAGGCAGCCTGGAGTGCTCTGGCTGTTTGCAAAACGTTCTGTGTTTGCTCTTCTGAGGTGCTCGCTTCAGAAATACCTATCAAATATTTGAAACAGCACTTTATTTTGTAGGAGGGAATACCTTCAACCTCAAAAAAGATTTAATGATCACCAATAAATAACAAGGGACTAAGTCAGATATTGGACAGTGTTTGTCTACAAATGATGCTCTCTCTGTGGGGCTCATGAGGAAGATGAATGTTTCAGTGGCAGGCAGAGCACCTCTTGCTGACCTTCCTGCTGACGTGGCTGTGCAGTGATGCTCAGAACGTTGCTCCAGCAGTGCAGGGAAGAGCACAGGGAGCAGCATCAGGCCCTCAGGGCAGCTGTGTTACAACACCACAGACCTCTGACTCTGCTGCACTCTTTCTGCAAAACAGAAAACAGCAATTCTAAGTAAATTTCCAGATCTGAGCTTTTCTCAGAAACTGGGGTGGTTGGTGAACTCTGTAAACTGCCAACACAATATATATGTCTATCAAAAATATTGGCTTGATAAAAGTAGACGGTGACATACTCTGCCCACAAGTGCTTCTCCTAATTTACCCTTGAGAATTTAAACTTTCAGATAATTGCCCTTGAGAGTGTAACTCTTCTGAACACAACCATGGTTTGCATTTTTAACCTTTGACGGAATATTTAGGGATATTTTCCCTTTCTCTGCCAAAATATAAGCCAGAAATTACATTCAATACATTTAGGCTACTTAATCTCTTTTGCAGCTGTGTATATCTTATATTTTTTTTCTTTTATGAAAGCCTAGCTTCATTTTTAACTATTTTAAAGCTTTTTACAGAAGAAAAAAAAAAGAAAATAAATTAAACAAACTAAAAAGAAAATAGAATTAAACAATGAAAAGGTGGAATACAAGTTAACATATTATACATGGTTCTGTTGTGGTTTAATAATAAAGACGTTAATGCAATTAAACAAATTACTTTCTGTCATTCATAGGGATTCTTGTAATGAGATGATGTGTTAGGGCAAGAGGCAAGTTCTGAACATTGTTTTTTTAATTACCTAAGCACAAAGTTTAGGAGCTTAAGAAGACCATATAAGATCCTTGTATTTTCTGGATTTTTTGAGTCATGACTTAGAGAAATGTTCTATTTCCTAAAGAAAAATAACAGACAAATATTAATATATCACAGAACACCAAGAATTAGTGAAATGTGTTGTGCAAAGAGTTGCTGGTCTTCCTACACTATTTTTGCAGCAACATTTGCTTAACAGTCTGCACTTGGACTGGAACTGATCTAAATTACAGATGGGCCAAAACTGCTTTTCAGGGTCAAATTTGGTCTGATTTTAAAAGGCTTCTTATTGATTGAAAGTGGATCTGAAATCAGGCAGAGCTAGATGAGGCCCAGTTATCAGCAGGTTCCATTATGCAGTGCAGAGGGAGCTGCAGCTGGAGCTCTGTGTGGCCCCTGCAAGTTAAGCATATGCTTTAGTGCTTTGCAGGACTCGTGCCAGAGATCTCCATCCTTTACAGGATGGAGTTACCAAGCTGATGGACATATTCCAAAACAGGACAGAAAAAGTAGCAAATGAAAAGCCTTAACTGAAGGCTTATTTTCTCCTGAATGGCAAAGAGCAGAGTAGTCCTCTGAAAAGCACCCATGATTAAGATAGAGGGGATTACAGCACTGTCACTCAGAGCTGCCACATGCACTGCATCCTTTCTAATCTAAGAGAAAAGAGATTTGAAATGCTTATAGATCTTACTAATTGATATGGGCTGCAGGTAGACTATTGCAGAGAAAAAAAACCACTTCTCTTATAACAGTCATGGCTGCTAGAGCTTACAGGATAAGAATATGTGAAGATAGCCAAATCTTTCTGAAGAGAAAATAAAAATTAATAAATAAACAAACAAGCAAGCATAGATTGTTTTGAAAATAGGAGTGTTAGACCCATGAGGGTTCAGGGTGACAAAGAGGACACACACATGCAATGCCAGCTCAGCCTTGGAAATCCTTGTAACAAGTTCAGATGTGCTCATTTCTCCTGCTTTCATTTTTCTCCTGTCTCGGGTGAAGGGTTTGTGTTTAATAGCATCATTTGCATCAGTATGTCCCAACAGACCAAGGTACCAGGGCTGGGAGAGATTAGCATGGTAATCTCATTCTGATGGATAAAATTAGCAAAGATATTCCCCTGAACAGAGGGCTGCCATTGGTGAACTGCTGTGCTTAGAATCAATTACTAAATTACTTTGAGCTCTAAGTCGACAGTAACAGAAAAAAATTGGCATCGACCGAAGTGAAATAAGATAAAAAATACGCGATCATTAAATCTCTCACTACTATTCGCGAATGTGACTCACAAGAACTGCACAAAAAATAAGGCAGAATTTAATTTTTAACAGTGGTCCCTGTCATCATTTCAACCAGAGCTGCTCAGTGCATGGGAGCACAGCTCAGCCTTGCTACCCGGCTGCGCAAAGGAAGAACTGGCCTGCTGGCAGCTTCCACCCTGTGCAGAGCACGGCACCCCGTGGGGACTGAGAGCCAGGAGAGTGGCCTCTGTGTGTGCAGGAAGAGCAGGATGGAGATAGAGAGCAGGATAGAGAAAGGCTGTGCCAAGGCATAAAGCCTTCCTTCATCCTGCAGTTACCTGCTCTCTGTGCAAGCACAGCAGAGGTACTTAACCCTTTCCAAACATAGAGAAGGGTAGGTCCCTGCCTCAGAAGGCACAGTCTGGAGGCTTTTCTGTGCATGCACACACAGCGTAAAAAATTCATAGTAGTGTGTAGAGCCTTATGTACTCAGCTTGCTTGCTCTACCACAAAATTAAAAAAATTAAATTTATTCTAGCATTATTGCAAAACCTATCTTAAGAGCAACATGATAATGTTTATAGCATAGCCAGGGGGTTGTTCAGGGTTAAAAATGACCAGAAGCTCTGATCTTCACTGTACATAGACCATCACTACCAATCTGACGTGCTGGGCAAGGCAGAAGTGCTCTGCAGTGACAGAGGTGGCACCAGCACTCGCATCGTTATGACTGAGCTTCTGGAAGTACCTACATACTTCAGATCACTGAGTTTTGACTGCTCCAGCTGAGAGCAATGACACACAGGTCTGGTTTTAAGCAAATTCAAGACTTCTGAAGCTTCTCCAGTTGAACACATCCACTTAGAGACCTCTTAGATCACTAGCTGCGTTTACAGACCTTCTAGACTAAAGTCACAGGAGCTGTAAATAGATACCCAGTCCATCTTTTCTGGAATAAAGGAAATGTGAAAGAGAAAACTGAAATTATAATTACCATGCTACCCAGAATGTAGGATGTGACAACCTTGCTACCTTTGCTACAGTTATGAAATAAATGGGCTTCAGAATGAAAAATACCCAACTAGCACGCAATCAGTAGGATAGCAGGGGTGTAGAAAAAAAGATACGTGAAAGAACCTTTTATGAGCTTTTCACACTGGGAATCACAGTAGCATAAGTAATTGATAATATTATTAGCACAGTATACATATCAGCTGTCGGGATGTTATGAGGACTGAATCCAATCTCTGTTGAGGGAGTCAGGGTCAACATCATTAACTATAGATCCTGTCCTGGTTTACATATAGAGCCCTCAGGCCAAATGTCTGCCAGATACATCTCTATAGATGTGCATAGCTATAGGACATACAGGGGGCTAATCACACACATCAGTAATAGACAACAAGCTTTTGTTTATCTGAAGGTTTACTGGAATTAACTGATTAGTGTCAACTTGACACAATAACTTTTGTCTACAATGTAGTAGATCATTTTGATGGTTTTATTGATGGAGTGTTGACTAATGTAAATTGTAAGGGTAGTTGAATGAAGTAGGAAACATTCCAGTTAAACAGAAATTGAAAAAGCCACTAGCAAACATATCTTTAAAATGTCACATTCTGCAGCCTTACAGATACTATGATAATGATAACAACAACAGTAAGTAGGGAGAATTGAAAACAAAACCAGACACCACCTATTCATAAATGTGTCTCTTACTTTAATCTCCAGATGATATCCTGATGTTAAAACTAATGTAAGATAAATTTGGCGTATGTCTTTCTCAAAATGAAATCAGTCTAGTAAAGGAAAATAGAAAATGAAGTAAAAAAATTTATTTATCTAAACCATATAGTGGTCCCATTTAGAGTGAAAGTATGAAAAATATTTAAGAAAAAGGTCTGTTGGGATAAAAATTATTCGCATAAATTCATTAGGTTCATGACATTACTTTCTGTTTCTTGTTAGGTATAATTATTTTTGTCCATGGTTAAAATGGAACATGCTAGTTTCCTCTGCTGGGTGTCAAATAGCTTTAATGTACTAACCTGGGCTTTCTGTTCTCATGGTTTCACAGTGTGGTTAGGAGTTCATGATTTAAAACTACACATGATCATATTCATCATTGAACATAAATAACAATAGACTTCTTTTCTGGCTTAGCTATTAGATTATTTAGTACAACTGTTGGGCAATCTCCTTTGAAAGTAAGCTCAGGAAATACAATGATTATGTTGTGAATGCTTCAAATAACAGAAAAATACTATATGTTCTACTATATTTGTATTCTGCTATAAATATCAGAAAAATCATTCACGTTCTTTTATAACTTCAAAATCACCTTTCTTCCCTTTCCAGGCAAAAACTATTCTCACAATAGCAAGTCAAAACCATTAAGCTAAGACAAGGGGGATACTGTGTGTCACAAAATGAAGTAATTAAATTTAGGCAGTATTATCAATGATGCCCGATTCCAACCATTGAAGCTGTCGTTAGTAACCCCCCGTCTGTGCCTCTATCAAAAAGCTATTTATTCTTCATTACTGGCCATCCCTGGGTTATAGGGATTCATTGTCATTGTAGTAACTTAGAGGAGGAACAGTTAGTGCAATGATATTATGGAAATAGCCATTTCATAGCTCATGGGCAAAGAAGTATCAAGTCACAGCTTTCCAGCAGTTGTCAGCAAGGGTGAAATCTTGTCTGTATCATCACCCTTGAGAATTCATTACATTTGTTTGGCTTATAGCAATGTAATTGAGAGGGAAATCGTGTCACTGGAGAAAGGCACCCCACTGTAGAGATCCCACCTATGCAATTCCTATAGAAGCCTGTGTGCAAGGTCTGCAAAGCTGGGGACAAAACCACACTGTACCTTGGGGACACAGACTGCCCAGTTTAGATCAGAAACACCCAAACCAACAGAGTTCCACGTGGGCCGTAGGCAAAAGTGCAGTCATGCATTCCTCTAGATGTGTCTCAAAACTGCTCCTGCCTCCTCACCAGACACCAGAGCACGTCTGAGAGAGCCTAACTTCCAGTACTGAGATTTCAAAAGGTTTTCTCTCACATGTCTTTAAATCTGAGGGTGTGCAAAGTAACAAGAGCTTATTACGCGGAAGGCAATGAAAGTAAATGGACGCTTAGATAGGTTGTGCCTTTTCTGAAGAAACACAAATTAAATTTATTAACTTTGGGTGCTTTTTACCAAAGAGTATATTGATGCATCCAAGATATCACGGCCTTTCTCCAGCAACATCTAGCTTAGCAGTTTTCTCCTCCATTCAAAAATGAATTTTAAACCCTAGGGTTTGATCAGGGCTTAGTGATACTTGGCTGCTTATTAGACATAAACATATTCAAATCCATGTTTGTTTGAAACCAGAAATATGAATTTATAAATACAAACTACTCCTTACTAGAAAAAATAGCTTTAAATGTTTGGATGTTTGGGGTTTTTTTAAAGCTAGGAGAAAAGTCCTCCATTTTGAAAAGCAAAATGTTTCAGGTGGTTAACTCTAGCCTTAAAAAAGTCACTTGAGCCTTACAAGCAAAAGAAGTAATTTTTATCCTGCTTTATAAAGTAGGTTTCAGCCAAAGATACATTAAATACTTTGCTTCATTTTAAACAAGATGTTAAAATATTTAGCTGTTGATTCTCTGAGGCTCTTATGTACAGTTATTTGCATTCTAAATGTTGTATTATCATAAGATCAAGTCAGAAGCAGCTGATAAGATGCAAAAGCAATACAGTGCAACTTACTCTTGTGGAGCAGCTTTTATGGAAAACATAAAAGAACCTTTTACACGTAACTTTACACTTTCAAACACAATTCTCAATTGTGCACAGTAGCCTTCAGTTAAGCAGAAGTATGAAAAGAAATAAAACCACCATTTGTCTGTACAACGGCCAGGTACAACACACTACAGCAGTAGCGTGGAGCAGGAGAATGGCAGAGGATGACACCACTTTTCCTGATGGTGTCTGGGAAAGGTGGGTTTTGTGAGGCTCTGATTCATTCCTGACAGTCCCCAAAGAACTGGGAGGAAGCAGATATTGCAGGTGTAATCGACAACCCAGAGAGATGTTAGGGATCTTTAGAAGATGCAGGTGATGTACTGTCAATGCAGGAACGCGCCTTAAATGTGCAACCAAGACAGGTATCACATGTATACGCCCAAATTGCATTTATCAAATTTTAGCTATTTCTAAAGTGGAAAGAAGAAATTGGTTTAGAGTTCATGCCACGAGATGTAGGGACTTCTTCACCCCGAACTTCAGCACTGTCGCTGTTGCACACAAACAAAGACATGCAGACTCCAGAAGGTTAGAATCAGAAGGCTAAAAAGGATTTATTGATACAAACAGATACAAACACTTTTATACCATGCTTTGCTAATGCAATCATTCATTGGTTAGTAACAAAGCAATGTGCTCTATTATCCCTGGTTAGGAGCAAGAGAGCCATATCTCCCTTGTTGTGATATAGAGAGAAAAACACCAGATGCTGTTTTGAGAAAGAAATATAGTTTACGTATATTGTTTATAAAATCTTCGCTGGAAAACCTGAGAAGTTTCCCTTGGGAATAAAAACCTTAACAAGTTCACAGCTAGGAAAGTCCACACAGCACAACATTCTTTTTTCTACAGCAAATCTCCCAGCTTCTTCACTGTCTACAGGACGGAGGAAGTATTTGAGTTCTAAGCTCTTATATGAGAGAGAATTTATTTTTCCACCAATACTTCCTCCTCAGACCAATTTTGAATGCAGTGTCCTCATAATGTCTTTCACTGGTTTTCATTCCTTCAGCAACTAGTTCTTCTGCCCTCTGCTGCCTCCTTGTTTCTTTTTCTCTGCATACGTGATTTCCAAGAGATGTCTGAGCACACAGCTCTCTGCTGCATGCTTTTTGTTCTGCCTTCACTTTTTCTTCAAAATTACTTTTGCTCTCTCTTTTCTAATTTCACCAGCAACATAGCTCTTGACATCTAAAGGTGCGTATTCTCATTGTTGAGTACCTTGCTTCCAAACACCACCGAAGAGTCTTCTTGCACCTTCTTCTGTCATCCCGCTAGAGCGCCGAAAAAGATGAGATATTTAATAATGGAAGATGTTTCTTCCAAATTCTGAGTGACCTTATTGCGTAGAAGAAATACAAAGCAACTTTGTGTCCAGTGTAAACAGAGCTAGTGCAAAAGTTCAGCATACCAAATAATATGAAACACACAGGTAATATCTCATTCAAATATGGAACAATTATCTTGATTGCAAAATAATCTGCAATCATAAAGACCAAAGGACAATCTGAGTAAAAATACTTTAATGCACATTGTCCCACAATTCTGAATTGAATAGCAATCTCAAATTAGAATAACAAATTAAAAGGAAAGTGTCAAATTTGCAGATAGTTATGAATTTAAAAAACTATTTGTCATCATGATTTAATGACTTTTTCGTTGGCATAAGTAGAGAAGTAATCATGAGAGACATGCCTTGTATCTCAGTGTAATATAAAAGATGCATATTATATAAAATGAGGAACAAAAAGTTTTGCTCATCTCATGACTATAATAATTGCAAAAATGTCTCATTGGTTCAAATACAAAGAACTTCATTCAGTAGCTAACAAGGCCTTCTTCAAGAAAATTCCTCTTGGCCTCATCATTTTCTCTACAGTTTTCACAGTCTTACAGGCAAATCACAGCTGCCCAATGGCAAAATTCATACATCATGATATACTATTAGATATACATTCAAAGCCTTTGTAGGTATGTGGGGGAGTGTGCCTATGGTGTAATGATGTGCAAAATGCAGAATACACATCATTTAAAATATAAGATGAAAATGCTATTTCAATCACTGCTAATTTGCATTTCGTATTCCCAAAACATCGTAATACTATTATAAGATATTGATCCAAGCATGACCATTTGATTTCACGTCAATACTAATATGACTTTTCTGTGATCTGTTGACATGTGGAATCTTCTGAGTGAAATACATACACACCAATATTCAACTATTTTCACTAGTAAAAGTGGATTCAGCTGTTCTGTGTGAAAAACTGTAAAAATGCAGATCACTTTGTTCCAAAGTTTCAATTAGATTTTACTGGTAGACTTAGATTTATGTTCTTACTTCTTTCCCAAATCTCTTTCATTTACCTCTTTGATATAGTGGTGTCTTTCTGATACCTTTTTTTGGCTGGGGCAGTATTCAGTATCCTAAGCACAAAGTATGGGTAGCAAAAGCAGTTATGCCATTTAGGAGCTTGGATTTTAATGGTGTGGAAAATCTGAAGGAGAGAATGCAGCATGTCTGGGAAGAGTGCTATGTGCTGATGGTTTTCAGTCACTTTACTATCATAGAAATCAGCACATAGAATGCAATTGCTTTTACATCACCAGACTATCTACAGGATCTGAGTAAAAACTAGCAAAAAATGGATTTATCACAGATTAGTCCCAAAATGAGCCATCCCAGTTTCCTCACAGAAGCCAAAGGATCTAAGGAACACACAGAGATTGTCATTTGCCTCAGGTGAGACATGCTTCTTTCTCATCACCTGCCAAAACCTGAGAATGGTTTACAACCTCAAAATCCAGCTAGAACCATTGCTGCTTCTGGATTGCTGGGTTACTGATGGGGCCTTTTCTGCCTTTTGTTATGTGTGGCAGAGCTGTGACCCTTCTTGCCCACACAGAGTTATAGTTCATGTTGAAGACTACCAAGAAGGTGAAGTAAGGGTCCAATCCCTCCATGGGACAGATCAATGTGCTCATAACACCCACCTTCAATTCCAGGCATCATTTTCCTCCATACTTTCAGATCAAGTCCACGTTGCAGGAAGATAAACCCCCAAGAACTTCAGGTTCATCTGCCTTCAAAACTTCCTCCCAGCCCCACTGGCCTGCTAAACCAAACCTGGAATACAGGAAGTAATGAAAGCAAAACTAAATCCAATGAGTTTACATTGCATAGAAGCAACATTTCTG